>CAUYQG010028175.1:0-17796 GCA_963574415.1 Tarsius wallacei | reverse complement strand
TTTTGAGTTGGAGTCTCACTCTGTCGCCCAGACTGGAGTGCAGCGGCCGCTCCCGGCCACCGCAGCCTCGACCTGCTGGGCTCCGGCGATCCTTCCGCCTCAGCCTTCCAAGTAGCTGGAACTACAGGCGTGCGCTACCACGCCCAGCTGATTTTTTGATTTATTGTAGAGATGAGGTCTCACCAAGTTGGCCAGGCGGGTCTCGACCCGCAGGCTGAAGCAATCCACTCACCTCGGCCTCCCAAAGCGCTGGGATTACAGGCTGAGCCACCGAGCCCGGCCCCAAATAAATGTCTTATTTAGCTGTTCCTCCACCCTGAGTCCTGGCTCAGGCTCTCCTGCTACGCCACTCTCATCCCGGCCTCATTGTGGTCACCCCTCTCGGCCACCTGTCTCCTACACTAGAGACGGCAACTTCTGGTGTGCGTGCTTCCTCCCTGGCCCAGTCTCAGTAATCCTGGCTGCCCAGGGCCAGCCTGGCCAGCCTTTGGGCCTCTTGGTCACCTTCACTTTTTTTTTAATCCTTATTCTTCTCTGTGGGGTATGATTCAGGGTTCATTATGAAAGTACCCTTGTTGATGAGGTGTGCCACCCCTCCCCTGGCAGTTTCCCACTACTGCTAATTCCCTTCTTATAGTATTATGATAATTGTTCAAGGTCCACTTATGAGTGAGAACATATGGTACTCTGTTCCTTGTGTCTGTGATAGACCACAGAGTATGGTCGACTCTAAAGCCATCCAAGTTGCTGCGAAGTCCATAGGTTTTTCCTTCTTTATGGCTGCATAATATTCCATTGTGTATATGTCCCACATTTTTTTAATCCAGTCCAGCTTCGATGGGCAACGTGGTTGGTTCCATGTGAATAGAGCTGCAACAAACATATGTGTACAGGTATCTTTTTTGTAGAATGACTTGCATTCCTCCGAGTATTTTCCCAATAGGGGAATTGCTGGGTCATATGGAAGGCCAATTTCTAGTTCTTTCGGAAATTGCCACACTGTCTTCCAAAGAGGTTACACTAGTTTGCATTCCCACCAGCAGGGTAGAAGGGTTCCTTTTTCTCCGCATCCTCGCCAGCATCTGTTGTTGTTTATGCATGATGGCCATTCTTATCGGGGTTAGGTGGTATCTCCGTGTGGTTTTGATTTGCATGTCTCTGATGATGAGTGAGGCTGAGCACTTTTTCATGTGTCTGTTGGCTTCCTGTATGTCTTCTTTTGAGAAGTGTCTGTTCATGTCTTTTGCCCACTTTGTAATGGGGCTGGCTTTTTTTCCCCCCTTTTAGCACGTTTGAGTTCCTTGTAGATTCTGGATGTTAGGCCTTTATCAATTATACAGTTGGCAAATATTTTTTCCCATTCTGTGAGCTGTCTCTCTATTCTCTTGATGGTTTCTTTTGCTTTGCAGAAGCTTGTCGGTTTGATGAGATCCCACTTGTCTGTCTTATCTAATGGCATGGGCACTGGGGTTTTGATCAGGAATTGGTTGCCAGTTCCAATTTCCATAAGGGTGTCTCCTGCATTTTCTAATGTTCTTATAGTTTGAGGTTTTACATTTAGGTCTTTGATCCATTTAGTTGATTTTTGTGTATGGTAATAGGTAGCTCACCTTCACTTTTTTTTTTTTTTTGAGTTGGAGTCTCACTCCGTCTCCCCGACTGGAGTGCAATGGCACGCTCCCGGCCACTGCAGCCTCAACCTGCTAGGCTCCAGCGATCCTTCCACCTTAGCCTTCCAAGTAGCTGGAACTACAGGCTCACGCTACCATGCCTGGCTAATTTTTTTGATTTATTGTAGAGATGAGGTCTCGACAAATTGCCCAGTGGGTCTCGAACCCGTGGGCTCAGGCAATCCACTCACCTTGGCCTCCCAAAGCGCTGGGGTTACAGGCTGAGCCACAGAACCCGGCCACCTTCACTTCTATTTCTTTTCTTTTTTGAGTTGGGGTCTCATTCTGTCACCCAGACTGGAGTGCAGTGACACGATCACGGCTCACCGCAGCCTCGCCCTCCTGGGCTCAAGTGATCATTCCACCTCAGCCTCCCAAGTAGCTGGGACTACAAACATATGCCAACATGCCCGGCTAAGAGTTTTTTTTTTCTGTAGCGACAAAGTCTCAAACTCCTGGGTTCAAGTGATCCTCCCGTTTCGAGATTACTGATGCTAGCTACCGCACCCAGCCTGCTAACCTATTTCTGCCCTGCACACCCATCCTCCCTATGCTGCTGCCGTCTGAAACCACCACTCTCTGTCCCCAACCTCTGACCTCCTGACTTCCACCCCGACTCCACCTGTGCTCCCACCCCATCAGGACCTCCAGCCTGCAGACCCTTCTAGGTTCCATCATCCTTAGGACTCACTGCTTCCTCTCTGCATTCTGGGTCCCACCTCCCCATTGCTGTATCAATTAGAAAAATGTTCAATCACGAGTGGCAGACAGTATAAAATAAAAGTCGATTAAACAAGAGGTATATTCTTCTCTAAAAAGTTTAGTGCGAGGCAGCTGAGAGCATGTCTTCAAGAATCCAGGACCTACAAGTGAAATTCTTGCCTCAGAAGGTGAAGGTGTGCTTAACTATTGGAAACTGATGAATAATTTTCAAAAGTGGTTGCACCGTTTTCTATTTCCTCCAGTAGTTTACGAAGGTGGGGAGGGCAAAAAACCTGGAGTTCTCTTTTGGTGGTTGAGACTCTTCATAGCACAGGTTTTCCCCACTTGGTAAGCGTTGTAGGAACCCATGGGCATCAGCGTACCAGCTAGCGTTGTATGAGAGACTGTGTTTGGCTTTCGTGAATTTAAAAACATTTTTTTTTAATTTTAGAGATTCTTTTGATGAATCACAATGGGTGATTTATGAGTGCACCTGCCCACACTGCAATGAGTGTTCAGCAGTTTTTGACCCAAAATGGCATGACCCCTGTGCTCCATCCTCCCTATTCACTCGATCACACCCCAGGGGAATTTTTTGTTTGTTTGTTTCCCCAGATGAAAAAAATCCTCAAAGGGAAGAGAAAGGTTTTGACAACATGAGAGAGGTGAAATAAAAAACAGCAGAAGCACTAAAAGGCATCAAAACGGACTCATTTAAAAATTGTTTTGACCAGTAGAAAAAGTGTCTTGATAGTATATTGCATCAAACAGAGAGTACTTTGAAGGTGACTGCCATTTAGACATGTGAGAATAAATACACAATTTTTAATAAATGAATTTCTTTTTTTGGACCTCCCCTCGTGTGGTGTGTAAAATACTCCACATCTTGCTAACACTTGGAATTGTGTCATTTTTAATTTTAGCCATTCTGGTGGGCATGTTGAGAGGTGTGTCTCATTGTGGTTTTAATTTGCATTTCTCTGTCAAGTTATGGTGTTAGGCGTCTTCTTATGTACTTATTAATCATTGGAATATCCTTGTGGATGTCTATGTGTGCCGTTTTAGGCCTTTGCCCATTCTTTTTTTTTTTAGTTGGAGTCTCACTCTGTCACCCAGACTGGAGTGCAGTGGTCGTTCCCGGCTACCGCAGCCTCGACCTGCTGGGCTCCGGCGATCCTTCCGCCTCAGCCTTCCGAGTAGCTGGAACTACAGGCGCGCGCTACCACACCCGGCTAATTTTTTGATTTATTGTAGAGATGAGGTCACGCCAAGTTGCCCAGGCGGGTCTCGAACCCGCGGGCTCAGGCAATCCACTCACCTCAACCTCCCAAAGCGCAGGATTACAGGCTGAGCCACCGAGCCCGGCGATTGTCTATTTATAATCTCTGTCTTTCTCCAGAGCTTAGTTAACAGCATGATCTTTGCAGCCACTCAGATCTGGGTTCTAATTATGCTACCTTCAAGATGTATGACCCTAAAGAATTTGATTAGCTCAGTTTGCAAATGTGAGAAATGGGTGTAATAAAAATATCGGACTATTGTATGAGTTAAGTAAAATTTTACCTGCAATTAGTATCCTGACATACAATAAGTTCCCAATATTAGTTATCAATGTACTGTCCTCACCTCCCATGGTAAAGTCATTGTTTCAGCAATTAAGAAAATTTCTTCTATCAGAGCGAGTAACCATACTTGTCACGTTGTAGGTGCTTGATGATGCCTTTTGAATCAATGAATTATGCATATTCCCAAGACTACTTCTGTGTGGAAAGTGTCCCTTGAGGCTCCTGATGGATGACAGTCATTGTAAGGAAGTCATAGTCCATACTGATTCGTGGTCAAGTTACAACACCTGACCATTTCCCATGATCCTTATACCCCTGTGAGATAATCATTAATATCCTCATTTTATCCCATGGAAACCAAAGTTCACATAGGTTTAGTGACTTCACCCAAAGTAACACAGCTAATAAGTGGCTGCACTGGGTCTCAGAGGCCCAGTGTGCCCTGAAATAACATAGGAAGTCTGTCTGAGATCAAGGCCTCTGTGTACCTGGAGAGCTTTGGGAAGACCTCTCCAGAACCTAGAGCTGAAGTCATTGCCTTTTCTTTTTATTTATTTATTTATTTATTTTTGAGTTGGAGTCTCACTCTGTCACCCAGACTGGAGTGCAGTGGCCTCGACCTGCTGGGCTCCGGCGATCCTTCTGCCTCAGCCTTCCGAGTAGCTGGAACTACAGGTGCGCGCTACCACGCCCGGCTAATTTTTTGATTTATTGTAGAGATGAGGGCTCGCCAAGTTGCCCAGGCGGGTCTCGAACTCGCGGGCTCAGGCAATCCACTCACCTCAGCCTCCCAAGGCGCGGGATTACAGGCTGAGCCACTGAGCCCGGCGAAGTCATTTTCAACAAAGGAAAACAGCTAAGAATTAACAAATGATGGACACTGTAATCATTCATGGACATCACCCACCTTAAGCGATGTTTTATAAATATATAATGAAAAGATTGGGAAATACTCAAGTCCACAAAATGGTCACTAAGACTCAATGTAGTTGAAGAGAGTCAGAGCCTAATCAATGGTTTGATCTGACTGAAGGAAGGGCATGGTCAGAAAGGTCTGTGATCTGCCAGGCATCTAGTAAAGGGGCAGTCACGAATACCACTGGTCACTGCAGTCCCACTTGAGAGAGACCCTTGGCTCTCGAGACTTTGTTCTGGATGCAGTACAGCTCATCACAATTTCTCATCTCTGACCAAATGCCCCTTTGTCCTGTACTCACTATGCAACCTTCTGATGATTAGTTTTCTGGATGAGTTTCACAGCATAAAGGGGATTTCTGATAGGAACTGTCACTGTTTTGCATTTGCCTCGGGCAGCTCATTGCTTGGGTTTGAGTCTGTCCCCACCAAAACTCATATTAAAATTTGATCTCCAATGTGGTGGCACTGGGAGGTGGGGAAGATCTCTCATGAGTGGTTGGGGCCATTCTGGGGAGAGGGAGTGAGTTCTCACAGGAATGTTCCTGCAAAAGTGGGTTGTTTTCAGTCTAAGAGGCCTTGGGTCTTGCCTCTTCACAAGTGTCCACTTCCTCTTTGACCTTCTGCCATGTCTTGATGCAGCAGGAAAGCCCTCACCGGAAGCTGATCTGATGCTGGCACCATGCTTCTTGAGCTCCCAGACTGTAAAAACATGAGCTGAATACACTTCTTTTCTTTATAAATTACCCAGCCTTGAGTTTCCTGTTATAGCAACACAAAACAGACTAAGACACTCAGTATCTTAGAAGTTTAGTGATTATGAATCATTCCCTCTTGATTCATGTCCTTTGGTTTTATACTGGCCTCAGGTTCATCAGTCTCTTAAGGACTAAGTCAATGCCTCTTGAATCTAAATAACTATGAGCATGCTTAAAAAGCTAATGTCTGAACTGCCAGGGCCATCCCCTGGTCCACAGCAACCCTTCTAAGGTGCCTTTGCCCTGGGAGGCTCCCCCTCCCACCCCACCCCACCCCTAGATGTCTGTAATAAGATCCCTTTGTCCTTCAATCTCGCTCTGATACCTGCAAAGCGGAGCGAGGTTCGCAGGTCACCTCAGTGGGAGCACAGGGCATTCTCAGCAGAACCAAGAGCTGAGGGGGCCCAAATAACACTGGCTGATTGGAAGAGAGCCACGCCATAGACACTCAAGCCCCCAAGGTCGAGGGGTAACAAAGAAAAACTCTCACCCTTATTCCTACCCAAGGTCAGACACGTGCAAGCCTTGCTTCTCCCCATAGAAAGAGAGAAGCAGTGAGGCAACAGGCGGAGCCAGAGTCTGGGGACACAGAAGGACTTGTGAACATGGGGAGCTGTCCCCTACCAAGGGAGACGGCATCACGGGCGGTGCTGCATCCTCCAGCTCCACTGAGAGATGGCATTTTCCTTTGATTTCTTTCCCCCTCTGGGATCGGGGAGTGATTGAGATTATTTAGCATTTAATGTGGGCAGATGGCTTAATTAAGCTAAAGCAGAGAATTCGCTTGCAATGGCTCCGAGAGTGTGCATGCCTCGGGGTGGGACCCTGGAGCCACCCGCCAGATGTGTTCTCCTCTGCCCCGTCTCCCAGACTGGCCCTGGGGTGCCAGGGTGCAGGGGGCCCACCAGATAACTGCCTGCTTGGGAATCCGGGATCCTGGGCCCCCCTGACGCCTCTGCCAGAGCACCCTGGGCAGGCCTTGGCTCACACGCTGAGAAATGCCTCTGGTTTTGCAGTCAGCCTCTAGGTTTGGGACAGCAGCAGCTGCAGAAGCCGGCATTGCTGGATCCTCCCCGACATTGGCTGGGCTCTGGGTACCAGTCACCCAGCGGACTGAAGCAAAGTCCTTGTGCTCAGGGGGTTCATAGTTGGGTGGGAATACCAAACTTCTGGGCTTTTGCAGGCAGGGCCTGAGAGATGTTAACCCTTCTAGAATTAGCAAACTGAGACCAGAGAAGCAACTGGCTCACCATGAGCAGCAGAACAGGAAGGAGAACCCAGCATCCCAGCTTCTGTGCTGTGAGCACATGTGTGTGTGCATGTGTGTTGGTGTGTGTGTGTGTGTGTGTATGTGTGTTACTGTGTAAATGAGTATATATGCATATTGGTGTATGTGTGTGTGTGCATGTATTTGCATTGGTGTATGTGTGTGTGCTGGTGTGTATGTGTGTCTGTACTGGTGTGTATGTGTGTATATGTGTTTTGGTGTGTGTGTATTGGTATATATGTGCATGTACATGCATGTTGGTGTGTATATGTGTGTTGCTGTGTGTGTATGTGTGTTACTGTGTAGGTGTGTATATATGTGTATTGGTGTATGTGTGTGTATGTGTGCATGTATCTGTGTTGGTGCATATGTGTGTCTGTGCTGGTGTGTATGTGTGTATATGTGTGTTGGTGTGTGTATATGTGTGTATATATCTTTTGGTGTGTATGTTGGTGTATATGTGTGTGTACATGTTTGATGATATATTTATGTGGGTGTGTATGTGTGTATTGCTGTGTGTACATGGCAATGTACATGTTTGTTGGCATACAGGCGTATATACATGTATGTTGGTGTGTGTATGTGTGTGTATGTGTGCGAATATGTGTGTTATGGTGTAAGTGTGTATATATGTATATTGGTGTTTATGTGTTTATGTGTGCACGTATTTGCATCGGTGTATGCGTGCGTCTGTGCTGATGGTGTGTATATGTGTGTATTGTGTATATGTGTGTTGGTGTGTATGTGTGTATGTTGGCTATATGTGTGTAAATGTTTGTTGGTATGTATGTGTATATACATGTATGTTGGTGTGTGTGTTGGTGTATGTGTACATGTGTTTATGTGTTTCAGTGTGTGTGTGGTGTATATATGCATGTATATGTTTGCTGGTATGTATGTGTGTATATATGTGTGTTGGTGCATATATGTATGTAGGTGTGTTGCTGTGTGTGCATATGTGTATATGTGTGTTGGTGTGTATGTGCGTGTTCGTGTTTGTTGATATGCATGTGTATATACATGTATGTTGGTGAGCATGTGTGTGTTGGTGTGTGTGTGTACATGTGCATATGTGTTTTGGTGTGCATGAGCCAGGGAAGTGATAACATTTCTAAGCCACAGGCACGGTTTCTTAGCTCATTAGCTTCATGAGTGCTGTCCAGAACTCCTTCGCCACCTCCACCGAGAGCTTGAATCTCACAACCCAGGAGCATCCGAGGGACTTGGGGAAGGATGCTTAGGGCCTTGTCCTCAGGGCTGCAGCTGTTGGCTTTAAGGGGGGCTTCTGAGAGACTGAGCTGGGTAAAGATCACTGGGAAGCTCCCTCAGGCCAGAACTTTCCACTAGGGACAGTAGGTGGTAGACCAGGGAGTGGTGGGGGAGGGGGCCAGGGATGGATAGAATTGGTCCATAAAATACAGGAGAGCTAATTAAACATGGATTTCAGATAAACAACAAGTACTTTTTTAGTATAAGTGTGCCCCACATATTCCACAGGACATACTTATACTAAAAAATCTTTTGTTATTATTTGAGATGCAAAGTTAGTAGCCTATTTTATATATATATGTATGTATGTATTTCATTTGCAACCCTCATGTTGGGGTCGACAACCAGGAGATGGCAGAACAGTGGACACTAGGGGATCACGAGGCATACCAGGACTAAACGCACCCTGGACCTCTAAGTTGGGCCCCCTCGGGGATTTCCCAGACGTGGACGCTGAGGGCCTACCTCTCATCCAGGCCAACTCTGCGGACTTCTTTCTGCCTCCCCTAAGGTTTCTGACTCTCAGTGTCTCCTGCTGCCAATCATTCCCTCAGGGTTTCCAAACTTGGCAGAGAGATGGAATGCAGTCACCTCCCACTCCCAGGCCACTAAGCACGTGGACTCTCTGTTTGAAGGGTGTATGAATACCAACCTTGGAGTCACACTGGCCTGGGTGTGAACTTGAGCTGAGCCACCTGTGTAATTCACCACTGTGTCTCTTGGTGAGAAATGGGGCAGAGAACTGGCCATCATGATCATCTGGTGGGTTGATGTTTATAAAACTGTCAAAACACAGCACTCAATAAATGATAGCTTCCAAACTCCTAAAGCCCTCAACCACCACTGGAAACCAGGAAAGGGATAATAATAATAATAAAATAACAAATCTGAGGAAAGGACACAAGTGCCAAGTTAACTCAGAGCTCTTGCAGCCATAATCCCTCTTTTAGAAGTAATGGAAATCATCAGGCCTCATTCCCCTTTTAGACCTGAGAGCTGAGCTCACCTTTCCTCCTCCAAATCTCTCCTTCCCCAGGACCACTCTAGCCAGCACTAGTCCAGATGGCAAGCTCGGAACTGGAGCCCATTCACCTTCCTGGAGCCAAGGGGCATCGCGGGAGACCACAGGCTAGGAGGTTCTTCATTCATTCGACACATTTTTATTGAGCCTCTCCTGTGTATATGCTACAGAACTAAACTGGGATACTCTCACTTTGTACAGTAGGGCCAAACATCCACACCGAGGTTTTACAATGGGAGAAAGGAGGGTATTCATTTGCAGGAGAGGGCCAGGCAAGGAGAATTGGGCAGCTCATTTGTAAGGCTTGTCTTCCCCGATGGTTTATAAGCAAGGGTTTTTAAAGACAGGGGTAAATTTCTAGAAAGCAGAAGTTACAGGCAAAATCATAAATCAAAACATAGATGTTATCCATTGATTTGGCCTAAAAAGGCAGGATATTTTGAAGTGATGTCTTACAGGTTATAGGTAAATTCAAAGATTTTTCTGATCCGCAATTTGTTAAGGAAGGGAGCTTTGTCGAAAGAATGTTGTCAGGCCTATGATTCTCTCCAAGCCCCTCAGGAAGAAATTTAGATCAAAGAATGATGGTCAGAGCTTGGTCCTCAGTTCACCTTTATCTGAGGTCTACATGCCAGGGGGTCCGAGTTTCCGAAAAATAACTCAAGAACATATGTTAAGATGTTATCTTTAGTTTCTGTAGGGAACCAAACATCCCATGAATCTAACTTCCTTGGCTATTGTGGTAAGCTACTATGACCTTCTTGCTTATCAAGTTGCTCATTTTCTTGTCAGGGCTAGTTTGGTGTCTGGAATTTCCCTTGAAGAAAACTCATGATTTTCTTTTATTTCCATGCATAGAGGGGCCCTAAGAGGAGCCCCTTCTCCAGCTCATATACTGGGGATAGCCTAGTGAATGGAACAGAATTTGTCCTTGGCCTCAAGCAATTTTCAATCTAGTTGAGACTCTCATCACATTGCCTTTCCCAACCCCTGCTATCTTCACTTGCATGGTCCGGAGATTGGGAAGGCAAGTTGGTTAAAATTAGAATGCCAACTCTGATCAGCTGGAAGTGGCTATGTGGAGGGCGTGTTTAGCCATGCTCCAGCTCGATGGGAGAAAACTTTACGATTGATTAGTGATGTCTGCCATGGGTTCAGGAAAGAGACATGATACAGATGTTTCACTGAGCATGTTGGGGCTTTCCTTGCATTCCAAATCCTGAAAAAAACAAAAGGTCCATAGCTTGAATCTGGAAGTCCTCTTTAGGACTATGAATCCAAGCCTGGGGTGGTGGTGTGGCTGTGGCGGTGGTGAAGAGCTTGAATCCCCATCTCTAGGGAAGGTGAGTCTTCAGAATTGATGGACCTAAATCCCAAAGGAGGAAAGAAATAGATATAAGACAGTGAAGGAAGATTGCAGCTGGGCCCCTGACAGGCATGCTGACTGACAGGACCAGAGTTCACCAGATAATGAGAGAAACCTGCAGTGAGACTAGCCCGGTGACAAGTGATAACCCAGCCGACTGATGGAGTGATGCCTCTGTGGACTCTGTCCCCAGTCCCATCAAGCTTCTCTGAGAATGCCTTCCTTGATGAGAGATGTTCTGCTGACCCTGGGGGTGACAGATAAGATGACATCAGGTGGCCCTGGGCCTGCTTGGCCTACAAGGTGAGCTCAGGACATAGGCACAGAAGCAGGGCGCCCTTCTCGTGTCTAAAACAAGTGACTTGGGCCTTCCCAGGAAACTCAGAGATCCCAATTATACATGCTCATGTGGGTTTTTAATATTCATACAAAAGGACAGATATATAGATATATATATCACCACATTGTTTTTTAAATTTTTATTTATTTATTTATTGAGTCAGGGTCTTATTCTTTTGCCCAGACTGGAGTGCAGCGGTACAATCATGGCTCATCGTAGCCTCGACCTCCCGGGCTTAGGCAATCCTCCTTCCTCAGCCTCCCAAGTAGCTGAGACTACAGGCACACGCCACCACATCTGATTGATTTTTTTTTTTTTTTTTTTTTTTTTAGAGTTGAGGTCTTGCTATGTTACCTAGGCTGGTTTCGAATTCCTGGACTCAAGCAATCCTCCTACCTCAGCCTCTCAAAATGCTGGGATCACAGGCATGAGCCACTGTGCCTGGTCTTTATTTTAAATTTAGGGGGTACAAATAGTTTTTGGTTGCATGGATGCATTGTAGAGTGGTAAAGAAGTCTGGGCTTCAAGTGTACGCATCACCCCCACTTGGGCACACTGTACCTGACAGTGACTGATTTTGTCAAAAGGGCAGATATTCTTACACAGCCTAAAGGAACCTTGGCACAGTTGACATTTGAGCCGAATACTTTGTTGTTGGTGCTCGAAGTCTGCATTGTTGGCTGATGAGAGCAATAATGTAAATGCCCTCACATTGCCACCACAAAAATATCTCCAGATGCTGCCAAATGTCCCCTAGGGAGCAAAGTCATCCCTGGTTGAAAACCACCAACTCACATCATCTCAATCTATGGAACAAAGAAACTGAGGTCCAAAAAGGTGACAAGGGACATTTGGAATGTCCTTTGGTGACCCTCCCTGAATAATTCTTCAGTAACGTGCCACACACAAAGAATAGGCTTTATAAATCTGCATGTAGTGCTATCATACAACTGACAGACAGCACGGCTATGTCAAACCTTTTAGAGTTAGCCTACATTTAATTAGAGGAGGACTCTGCTCCTGTCTCCTCTCCTGGGGGTGCTGAGTCTGGGGCTTTTCACAGTGTCACTTCCTGCTCAGACCTTGCTGGAATCTGGTTCAGAACAAAATGTACCAGGCTTTGGTGATGGCAGCACTGTCACTTCCAGCTCCCAGTGCCGCTGACTTGGATGTCAGACTTTATAGTATTGACAGGACATAAAGGGCCTAAGTGTCTTCTGGTGGGGACGAGCCCCAAAGTTGGAGAGCAGATGAGCTAGCTCCAGGACATATAAGGGCAAGAAAGATGGGGGGGGGGCTGTCCATTCACCAATAATGCTTATTTTCTTTTTTTCTTAAAGAGAAGAACATCCCAGTGTTAATCCGTTAGAGCCCAGAGTTGCCCATGTCATTAAAAGTGGCATGGGGTGGAGGGCGGCTAGAGAGCATTACATTTCTATTATCTTTCTAATGCAGGCATCAAGATGTGTCCCTGCTATGCAATTTCACATTGCCAGCTAAAAAGCAAGCAATTTCAAAGGCATTTTGCCGGCCCTGAACATTTGTAATGATGTGTGTTCTTTCTTGACTTCACTTATAATATCACCCTATCAAGTAAGCCCAAGTCCCTATGATTACTGAAACAGTAAAAGGAGATGGCTAAATTTAGATTTCGGCAGGATGTGGGGTGGTAGGTAACGCTGGAAGCAGAGGCTTCAAAGGAAAAGGACAGTTTACAGGTCCTTTGCAGTTCAGGAAAAGTTCGAGTCTCTAATCATTAGAAATGTGTGGGCTTTATTGGCAAATCCGTATGACCAGGTCTCAGCACTGTTGAGAGTGCTTGGGGAGAGCTGTCTGTTATCTACTCATCTTTGCAGTTTTCCCCCCAGAAGGTCTGTGTCTGTCAATCTTTAGTTGGTTTTTGGCTTGGTGACATGATGTGCCATTCCTGCATGAGACACTAAGCTGTTGGGGCTGTTACGATACTTGTTTCTAGGATGTGCTGAATACAAAATGTCCTGCTCTCTCTGCCTGAAGGAAGATGCTCTTGCATTTAGATGCGCTATAGGACTAACACATGCCAGCTAGTCTCCTCAGAGATTGATGGTAAATCAGAATTGTCTCAAGAAATAGAATTCAAACAGCCTGGAATCCGGAGTGGATGGGATGGTACTGAGGCAGCATGTGGGGTATAGGAAGTTGGTTTATGCTTTTTTTTTTTTTTGAGTTGGAGTCTCACTCTGTCGCCCAGGTCGGAGGGCAGTGGTACACACTCACGGTCACTGCAGCCTTGACCTGCTGGGCTCACGCGATCCTTCTGCCTCAGCCTTCCAAGTAGCTAGAACTGCAGGCATGTGCCACCATGCCCAGCTAATTTTTTGATTTATTGTAGAGATGAGGTCTCACCAAATTGCCCAGGCTGGTCTCGAACCCATGGGCTCAGGCAATCCTCTCACCTCGGCCTCCCAAAGTGCTGGGATTATAGGCGTGAGCCACCACACCTAGTCGGGTTTATGCTTTTAATGGTCAATATATTGTGCCACGGGATCTAGGTACCTACATCTTCACTCCAGAAAAGTCCCTGCCAAGAGTCCATGAGGTCTGGTTAGGGCTCCCTCTCCTTCTGACAAAACTAGAGACATTCTCTGTCTTTGTCCCAGGTGTCCTGTTTACCTGGACACCATAAAAACCACCCAATTTCTACTAACCCTTTCTTCACATATAAAGGTCACAGAGTACACTGAGTTCTGAATGACATTTCAGACCTAGGGAAGCATCCTGTATTCCTGGGTTGGTCCTGGGGATGTCTCAGTTCCTCTCCACAACCAATGCAAACGCTCAAGTATGGGTGACTCACTCAAAAAACTCAGAGCATCCAGCCAGCTTTCAAACAACTGGCTTTGCCTCCGACTCTACTCCCAGATGAGTGGCTTTATCCGTAAGTCCCAGGGCAACTCCTTACAGACACTGCTCACCCACACATAGGGTGCTCGTGCTTTGAATTCTTCCCCCACATTCCTCAGCTCTCCCTGGCCTCCCCCTGTGGCCAAGAGCACATATATGTCCATGATTTTCTGATTGGGGCCTGGGACACCATCAGTGAAGTGAAGAAGCAACACAGTTCAAAGCCACAGCCCAAACCTTCTGATCAATTCTCCGGTCATCTTCTGAGTGGAGCAAAGGAGAGATGATAACAGGTTCTTTCTGGGCTCTTCATCTCCTGGAAGAGACCTCCACAGAGATAAATAACACTCATGGAAGGTAGAACATGATAATGTTTTAGTTGCAGTACCAACAAAATGCTCAAGTGTTTGCTTCTTCACAAAACCATGACAAGAAACTGTGTCTTATTTATCTGTTTCCTCGGCACCAAGTCCAGGGTTAGGCCCATATCTGTGCACAACAAATGGAATGACTGAAGAAACCGGTTGACGAAGCACAGAGCCCGTCTTCTCTAGGGACCACACAAAGTCAATGAAAGACACTTCGTAGCTCTAACGAGATGCCCTCTTTCGGCTGCCGAGCTCATTTTCTCCAGGAAACTTCATATGCCGTTACAGAGGTGAAGCTTTCTTCCTTCCTCTCTTCGCTCAGCTTCTTAATAGTCTTTCATTCTGCCAAAGCCAATTGTCATGGGAACCGTGGAGACTCAGACAGACACCACGACCAACTCCAGGGCCATCCCTTGGAGATTGGGGAGTGATCATTTTTATAATGCAAGGAAATCAGATTACATGAAGATAAAGGCATTTTAGGATGGGTTGATTGAATGCAATGGATTTATTGAATGCAAAAGCACTCATGCAAACCAAAATAAAGGAGGTGGTCATTGTAAGGTTCCAGGGCAGCTCATGGAAAGAGAGTGCAGCCCAGTCTTCTCTTGGAAGTTGAATCTGGGACATTTGAACTGTTAGGGCCCGAGGTCGAGCCTCTCTCTCCCTCCCCTTCCCCTCCCTGCTCTCCCCCCCTCCCATCTTTCTCTCTGCCTTCTCCCCTCCCCTCTTTCTCCCTCCTTGGCAATTTTTCTTCCTCTCCCTCCTCCTCCCATCTTCCTCCCTCCCTCCTCCCTCCCCCTCCTTCCCTCTTTTTTTCCTCCCTCCCTTCTCCTCCCTCCTTCTCTCTTTTTAAACTTTGAGACATCTATTCACTTTCCCACATCTCCAACCGTGAGTTCTTACAAATGAACTACCAGGATTATGAGTCGTTAAGTCTTATATCACCTCGGGAAAACAGCACTATTGGGTGACTATGGCATCCTGTGAAGAACCCCAGTCTTTGATCATCAGAGCTTCTGGTTTCACAGACACAGGAGCCGTCTTTGACATGACCTATAGTCCTTCTTTTTGATTCTCTGGGGCCTCCATGGTGTCTCATCTGTTGATATGCATGGGCTAGTTTCCACTCTTCTGCTCACTCAAGAAGTTTCTCTGCCTCTTGATAATTTCTGTCTATTCACAGTTCTGACTGAGGCGTGTAGTTCTCAACTCTCAAAAGCCTTTGAGATCTGACTGAGTTCCGGCTCTGTAGCACATATTTAAATTCTTGAGAGGGTGAGTCTCATTGGTTGCTGGCCAGCCAATAGATTGTTTAACATGGAGACAAGGTCTGATTCTAGTCTAATCAGCTGTAGCTGAGTGGTCACATGAAACAAATATGGCGGCTGAGCCTGTCGCTTCAGTGAGGCTTATAGACCAAGACGGATCCCAGAGAGAGACAGAGTGGGAGAGTGGGCCAGAGATACCAGAAAAAATTGCTATATTAGATCAGTTTTGAGGTTATTAAAGGCTCACGACTTTAGGGAAAATTGTAGCAGGAAGAGAGGATATTTTTGTCATGGTGCTGAGAATGTAGAAGAATGTAGGATAATCATGGGTGTGTGGCATAAGCTTCAGGTTGCGCCTAACCTTTCATGAGTGCACAGAGCCTCCTCGTTCCCCACCAGCTGGCCGCAAGAGGAGAGATTCCTGAAACGTGGTGGAAACAGTCTCCCCCGACAGCCTCACACTCTGACCCCCTTCTGCCATGCCCTACACCGGAAACAGCCCTACATAATTGTCTGCTTCCTAGCAAAACCAGGCCTAAATGTTTCCAGGAGTTGCTCGCCAGCTTTTCGTTGGAATGGCTCTTTAAGGAAGGAGAAAGTTGTCAGCTGGCACTGTAGCCAAGTGTAAACCCCTGTAGCCAGAGTCTACACAAGAGCAGGTGTTTTGGATAAGAATGGAACAATCCAAGCTGGGCATGGTGATTCACGCCTGTAATCCCAGCACTTTGGGAAGCCAGGGTGAAAGGATTGCCTAAGTCCAAGGGTTTGAGACCAGCCTGGGCAACTTGATGAGACCTTGTCTCTACAATAAATCAAAAAACTTAGCCGGGTGTGGTGGCATACACCTGTAGTTCCTGCTGCTTGGAAGGCTGAGGCAGAAGGATCGCCTGAGCCCAGCAGGTCAAGACTGTGGTGGCCATGAGTGTGCCACCGCACTCCAGCCTAGGCAACAGAGTGAGACTCCAAATCAGAAAAGAAAAAAAAAAAAAAAAAATAGAATGAACCAATCCAAACAGATCTGGGTTCAAATTTTTTTCTGAGCCTTGCTTCCCATTTTTAACTTTTTGCTCTTCAAGAGAATTTTTTCAGACTAGACTTTCCTGAAGAGCTGCCAGGATTCTAGATTCAAAACTACCCAAGAGTCCAGAGACCTGGGTTCCAGTTTCAGTTCTATAACTCCCTAGCTGTGTGACCATGGGCAAGTTCCTTCCCAGTCCTAGACCTCAGATTTGTTGCCTGTGAAAGAGGAAATTTGGAGTCGATGGTCTCTTCAGCTCTTTTCTTCTTGACCATCTCTTACCGTTCCAGACACACTGTAGGCGCTCAGCTGTCCTTGCCTCAGGGGAAATATGCCCTGAACTCACAAGTTCCCACCTCTGATCTTCTCCTTTCTCTTTGCTCAGTTTCTCCTGGGTCTGAGTGGCCTCTGGCCCTTGTGAGTCCAGGGGAACTGAATGTCCTTGACTCTGGAGGGTCCTCCAGATCTCTCCTTTTGCCCCCAACCCCACAAAAAGAAAAAGATCTTTCAGGAGAGTCCCATCCAGCCCTGCAGTGTCTAAATCTACTGACGGGCTGACCTTCCACATCAGTTGACTCTTCCATTGTCCTAGAATGTGCAACTCTGAATGGAGACCACCACAGAGCCAGTCAGCAGGGGGTAAAAGATGCACTGTGGCCGAGAGTCTAGCCAGGCATCCCGTGGTCAGGCCCTGATTGGCTCCTGGCCTCTGATGCGGTGTGGTTGGGTCAGAAGATGAAGCCCGTTCCGGCAGGCAGTTCCTTCTACCTTGTAACCTTTTTTCCCCAGCACCTGGAGTTCTGCCTATGTTCCTCACACTGAGCCTCCTTGCAGCTGTTTCTTGGAGTTCATTGGCTCAGCCTCCTGGCTTGTGCTCACACCCTCCAATCAGTGGCTTATCTCCCTCAAGAAGTCTGGTAGCCACACTGTAGGGACAGCTTGCAGGACTCAAAGTGAATGAGTCGACAGGGTCATAATATCTACCCTGAGTTTATCAGTACATCCTCATCCAGCTCCTTAGCTTTGGTTTAAATCTTCCAGGCAGAAGCAGTTGCTCTTCCTCTCTTTCTTTTCTTTTCTTTTTTTTTTTTTTTGAGTTGGGGTCTCACTTCATCGCCCAGGCTGGAGTGCGGTGGCACACTCATGATTACCCCAGCGTCATCCTGCTGGACGCCGGCGATCCTTCTGCCTCAGTCTTCCAAGTAGCTGGATCTATAGGCACGTTCTACCACACCTGGCTAATTTTTTATTTATTGTAGAGACATGGTCTCGCCAAGTAGCCTAGGCTGGTGTAGAACCCACGGGCTCAGGTAAGTCCCCTCTCATTTTCTTTTTTTGAGTTGGAGTCTCACTCTTTCACCCAGACTGGAGTGCAGTGGCATG
>CAUYQG010028167.1:0-40576 GCA_963574415.1 Tarsius wallacei | reverse complement strand
TACAATAAATCAAAAAATTAGCCGGGCGTGGTAGCACGCGCCTGTAGTTTCAGCTACTTGGAAGGCTGAGGCGGAAGGATCGCCGGAGCCCAGCAGGTCGAGGCTGCGGTGGCCGGGAGCAGCCACTGCACTCCAGTCTGGGCGACAGAGTGAGACTCCAACTCAAAATAATAATAATAATAATAATAATAATAATAATAATCGCATAAACTAAAGCCACCCTTATGTTCCTGTCATCAGTTGACCAGATCTTGGTTAAGCTCCTAATCTCAGCATCAATTAATCCTGGCATGGAGTAAATACTCGACAAATGTTTGTTGAATGGAACTTTCCTGTCCATCACAGAGAATGATAGAAACTAGGAATTTCCCAGAATGTTGAGAATTCTGGGAGCAGAGTCAAGAGGATGGGTGAGAGGATTTTAACAGACCCTTCCACATTTGGGGATTTTTTTTTCTAGGGAGAAAGAAAAAGATCCTTATCTTTGGGAACAAAGTTCTGATGGGACCTTAACCAGCAAATAGAGCTGGCTAAGACTGAGCTATCTCTACACCAAAGAGAGACAGAGGAGACCCCAGGACACAACTTCATCAAAGTGGCTCACACTCACTTGTGTCTTTCTTTCCCTTTTTCCCTCCTTCCTTCCCTAGTTTGTTCTCTCTCTCAATCTCTGAGTGTGTGTCTCTGTCTCTGCCGCTCTCTGTCTCTCTCACTCTGTCTCTCTCTCTCTTTTTCCCCTCTATCCACTTTTCCTCTCACCTTGCTTACGTTTTCTTCCTCTCTTTCATAAAAGATTCACTCTACATGGTACATATCCCAGGTGTGCACATGCATGGTGGCATCCATAAGGCTGGGAGATAAAAAGTGAGGGCAAAGGGTGATGTCTGGAGAGTGACCGCAGCACCACTCTATAGTTTAATTTTTTTGATTTGACCTGGAGCTATTTCCGCAGTGGACAGAAGGTTAGAGTGTGGTAGGGCGAGGTGGGCAGTTCCCACCAGCAAAGCAGGTGCTCTGTGGTCAACTGAGAGTACCCTAGAGTCTACTGTGGCATCGCCACTGGCTCCAGCAGGACTCAGTCTTTGTGATTACAGGTTGTTAGGGCATTGGATAGCAAGCGGATGCAGTTGATCCACTGTTCAGACCTACAAAATTACAATCTTATTTAAAATCACTCATTGTCCCTCCCCTAGCATTTGCAAAATGTTTCCCACCTGTTGTCTTCTCGCTGCTACGTAGTTAAGTTTCACCATCTCCTTTCCAAACTCTTTAAAGCGGTTTGCAAGGTCTTGCTCATTTGTGGCATTTTTGACTGCTTCCAAGGCCTCCTCCACCTGAAGTTGTAAAAAAAGAAACAACATATTTATAAGTGGATAGGATTTAAATATTACTAAACACATTAGAAAGGCAATCAGTACAAAAAATACAAACATTAATGTGCTAACATTTGCATGAAATAATAGAAGAGTATACCTAACAATCATTTATATAGTCAGATAATATATCTGTTCAAGATTTGCAGAATATTTTGTGCATAAAAGACAAAAATTGCCAAACTCTTAGAATATATGAAATCCTATATTGGCTGTACTTTATTTCATTACAATTTTGAAAAACTATAGATTTCTAATTTAAAATAGAAACACTAAGTAAAACATACTTAAGAAAAAATACACAATTTTAGAACAAATTCTAGAAGTCCTCAGAGGAGTCAGTGGTTCACAAGTGAAAACTACAGAAACACTTGAGCTGCTGAAAATTTGAGAGCTTGAATCTGCAATCCATCTTGATAACATCTCTAAATCTGGGACTAAAGAGATTGTGATTTGAAGCTGAGTTTACACCTTGGCATCCAACAGAAAGAGGAAATATTGAGCCCCTAGGAAAGCAAGTGAATTTTTTTGTTGTCACTCAAATGGAGTAGAATGGGGATGAAAAGAATGACAGCAAGCACACTGCCCTACTGAAGTGCCGTTCTTCCAAACCCCTGCAAACTGCCTTACTGAACTTTTCCAGAGTAGCACTGGACCGGAAGTAAAAATTCCTTTAGTTAGGAGGCACAAACGTTTCCTCCCCTCTAAAATGATCTTAACTGCAGTGTGGTGTGAAAAGTTCCACAATTAGATACCCTTTAAGATTATAATATCTGTGGGCTCAATTTCAAACTAAAATCAAAATATTGGAGTGAGGTAACCCAGTAAGTCATTGTCATTCTTGGTGAAAATAATTTCATCAGCAGAAATAGATAAAAACACAGTCATGAGTGAATAAGGCTCAAGACAGACGGGTTGTTACAAAATCAAATATTCTTAAATGTGAAAGGAGTCTGGTAGAGAGTTCCCTGACTGGCACATGTTCCTCAGAGAAGCAGTAAGAAAGTGGAGAGAAGGCAACTTTGAAAGAAAGAATTAATACAATAAAAACAAAAACAGACAAATAGGGCTCAATTAAACTCAAAAGTGTCTGACCAGCAAAAGAAATAATCAACAGAGTGAACAGAAAACCTATGGGATGAGATAAAATATTTGCAAATTATGTCTCAAAGAACTAATATCCAGAATCTACAAGAAATCCAAACAATTCAGTATGAAACACACAAACAACCCTATCAAAAAGTGGGCAAAGCACATGAATAGACACTTCTCAACAACAAACATAAAAAAACGCTCAACATCTCTACTCATAAGACAAATGCAAATTTAAACCACAATGAGATATCATCCCACACCAGTCAGAATGGTTATTATTAAAAAGTCAGGCCGGGCTCGATGGCTCAGCCTGTAATCCCAGCACTTTAGGAGCCCGAGGCGAGAGGATTGCTTGAGCCTGCGGGTTCGAGACTCGCCCGGGCAACTTGGCGAGACCTCGTCTCTACAATAAATCAAAAAACTAGCCAGGCGTGGTAGTGCGCACCTGTAGTTCCAGC
Source organism: Tarsius wallacei (assembly GCA_963574415.1). Lineage (NCBI taxonomy): Eukaryota > Metazoa > Chordata > Mammalia > Primates > Tarsiidae > Tarsius > Tarsius wallacei. The sequence goes on along the minus strand of CAUYQG010028167.1, from coordinate 37,650 downwards.
TACTTGGAAGGCTGAGGCAGAAGGATCGCCGGAGCCCAGCAGGTTGAGGCTGCGGTGACCGGGAGCGTGCCACTGCACTCCAGTCTGGGTGACAGAGTGAGACTCCAACTCAAAAAAAATGTTGGTGTAGATGCAGAGAAAAGGGAATGCTATACACTATTGGTGGGATTGTCAACAAGGTCAACCTCTATGGAAAACAACATGGAGAGTTCTCAAAGAACTAACAATAGAACTACCATTCAGCCCAGCAATCTCACCACTAGGTATCTTCCCAAAGAAAAACAAATCAGTATATAAAAACAGAACCTGTACTTATATGTTCCCTGCAGTGCTATCCATAACAGCAAAGTCATGGAACCAACCTAAGTGCTCAATAATTGACTGAGTAAAGAAAATGTGGTATATATATACATCATGGAATACTATTCAGCCATTAAAAAAATAAAATCCTGGCCTTTGTAGAAACATGAGTAGAGCTGGAGAAAAACATCTTAAGTGAACTAATTCAGAAACAGAAAACTAAACATCATATGTTCATACTTATGGTTATAAAGATGGAAATAATAGACACTGGGGTCACTAAATGGAGGGAGATGTGGAAGGGGGTTAGGGTTCAGAAGTTACCTACCATGTTCCATGTTCATTGTCTGGGGAATGGGTCAGTTGAAGCCCAATTTGCACCAGTATACAATATGCCCATTTAACAAACATGTGTTTGTACCCCTTGAATCCAAAATGTTGAAAGAAAGGAGGGAGGGAAGGAAGGAAGGAAGGAAGGAAGGAAGAAGGGAGGAGAAAGTAATAAGAAATGCAGAGAATATTTGAGCGAACTTCAGATTTGCTCTTGTAGTTTTTGACAAATTAAAAGAATATGGACACGGTTCATTGTTTGATAATTCAAAAACAAAATTGGCTACCAAAATAGTTGGAAAAAGCCACAGATTTACTCAGATTTAAACTACAGAGATCCACTTTTACTGAAGCTGGACACAATCACCAAAGTGGCTAATATAACTTCCTTCTCTGAGTATCTAAACTAGTGATAATAGATATCATCAAGCCTCTTATCTCATATATATCATAAGACCATTCAATTTACCAAGTAGGCTAACTCATGTAAGTAAGGAAAGAGTTTTAGCAAACAAGGGAAGTTATTTTAAATGATGATGGGGGGGTCGAACTCGATTCCACATGAAGTTTCCATTCAAATCTTATATAGAAAGTCTGCATTTCTTCCCCCAATTACAAATATATAAAATGATGATGTAACCCTTCAGTGCAAGTTGTTTCCAATGCCTCAACAGACCAATATTTCTCAAGTAAAAGAAGGCAGCACAGTTGTAAAAGGGACAGTTGTGTGTTAGGAAGGTTTTTGGGCACTCAAATCACATTACAATTTATGGCATGAAATGGCACATTTAAAACAATTTCAAAGTTTAATAAGAATCTCATACTTCAGATCTTTAAAATATCAAATCAGTGATCTCTTATGTTCTAATAGACTCATAATCACCTTAACTTGGCTATCAACAGCATCATCTAGAGGACAGTTCTTGGCAGTTAATTTGTTCCTGCAGCTTGTTTGAAATGTAAATCTTTTCTCAGGACATAAACATTGGTTCCAGGGAAGAGCAAAATAATTATCTCAGAGGAAGCTAAATTCTGAATTTGTTTTCTAATATATATAAAACAGACTTTTTACCAGTTGTTAATCAGGCCAATTTGGAATATTTATTTTATTGCGTTACACATGACTTACTTCCTCATTGGTTTTCTCTAAGAATTCAGATGTCAGTTTGAATTTATACTTATAATTCAATTAAGTGCTTTTAAAAAGAAGCACCAATGATGGGATCTATCTGTGTAAAGCAGGCTTAGACGCACTCAGAGTGTGAATCTAGAAAGATCTGGGAAGTCACCTAGTTAACACTTGTCAAAAACAATCCTGGCTCAGAATCTGTCCAAGATCCCACAGACATGAAGGCCATGGGACCAGAGTCTGGACTATGGGCACACATCTCTTAGAAGAGAGACAGATGAGAGGTGGGAATGGATGGATGGATGGAGAGTCAGACAGACACAATGTTGAAGGGGCACAGAAAAAGAAGAAAAATGAAGAGGTTCAGTGATCGGGCACTTTTGACAACCTGAAATTAATATAAAAAATCAAGATTTGATATTTGAACAGAGTCAATGATCTTTTGTTCTTTCTGAGAATCTGGAAGATATAAATGGGCTCTACGGGTCAAACAAATGTCTTGCTTTCAAATCTTAACAGGCCATTCAAGAGTGCAGGACTGCCAGCTGAGCAAAGAGTGGAGCTTTTATACAGAAGATGAGTCTAGGATACTTTATCCAAAGTACTCCTGTCTAGGCCCCATCAGAGAGGTTATAAGTCCGTATGAGGAGGGATTTGGGATTAGGGTCTGGGTTTGAATCCCCGCTATGTTATTGGTTAGCTCTGTGATCCGAGGTCAGCTATATAAACTCTCTGACCACAAGTGCCTTCATTAATAAAAAGAGGGTGAGGCCAGGTGCAGTGGATAATTCCTGTAATCCTAGGATTTGGGGAGGCTTGAGCCCAGGAGTTTGAGACCAGGTTGGGCAACATAGCAAGACCCTGTCTCTACAAAAAATCTGAAAAATTAACCCGGCATGGGACACATGCCTGTAGTCCCAGCTACTAGAGAGACTGAGACAGGAAAATCTCTTGAGTTCAGGAGTTTTTTTGGCTGCAGTGAGCTATGATCACAACACTGCACTCCAACCTGAGCAACAGACTGACATTTTCTCTTTAAAAAATCTAAAATAAAGATAAAGTAGAATGAAGGCAATGGTGGTGACACACAATGCAAGGCTGTGAGAATTAAGGAAGATAAGAAATGCAAAATATCCAATGCTTAGCAAAGTGCCTGGCAAGAATTAGGAGTTCCATGAATAGAGATACTGACCTGAGACATAGAATCTCCCTTAGAGGGAAAAAGATTCCGAAACAACTTTGAAGAAGAAGGTCTTCATCTTACTCTTGAAATGTCTGCAGATAACAGGGACCCCGGGAGGGGTGGAAGGAAAGCTGTGGAGAGGACTCAGACAGCCAGCTTCTCGGGTGGCTCTGAGGATGCTGGTGACCATGGCAGAGCCCTTAGGAAGGGGGAGGTTTGGAAGACACTTACGTCCCAGATTGGAAAATGGTTTCCAATGAGCTGACATTAAGGGAACACTCAGAGGCAGATCTCATACTTTCCCCATTGAAAATAACCTCATGGTCTTGGATTTACAGTCATTCTTTTCCCACAAATCAGGCTGGGCTTATAAACACCAAAGCAAGAGCTCTTTGCCGAACCATGTATCTCCATCTTTAATATTTGTAGCAAGTGCACAGAAAAAAACGGAAGAGACTGACATTTTAGAAAAGACATTAAGATGTCTTCTTTCATTAGTAGGCTTAGAAATTACTTTCAGAACTTTTCACTTAAAGCTCTTAAAATCTTGGTGTTTTCACGGGCTTGTTCACAATCCCCATATTCCTAAAGTGCGCCTGCCTGCCACTATGACACGGTCTACAGCTACGTCAAATTGTTTGAGATAGTGTCTAAATCAGTCTCTGATTGTCCTGGTTGAAACTGCACTCGTTTACATCCCTATTAAAAAGTAGCCTGAAAATTCACTTATTCACTAAGTATTGATGAAGCACCTTCAATGAGATAGTCGGGTATACGGGGATGGGAGAGTGTTGAACTGAGAAATCTGACCCTTCCTTGCCTGCATGGTGTGGTCCAGTTCCCCGGTAGACAATTGATAACCAGACTCGCGCTAGAAATCATTGTTGTTAGAATCACCATTTTGGTTTGGACAGGCTGACCTTGTTCCTGGGTTCTGCTATGGATACCTAGTTGAGTGGATTTTAAGCGAGGCTTGTGAAACGATTTAACAAATCACATATAAATCTCTTGTTAGGATCTGGTTTTGCGGCTAAATTAAAAAGGTCTATCTTGGAAATAGGAGTTAGCTAAGTGAAAGATGAATGAATGAATGAATATGATACCCTAAGTCTAACAACTGTACTCATTTAGCTTCATTTAGCTATATATTCTGACCCTTGGTGTCTCAGTGTTATGGTATTCCTTACTTTATCTTTCTGCCTCCTAAAGCTAAGTTGATCGTCTTGATTAAATTGCCTCCTTCCTTGTTAACCAGTGAACAAAAAATGATTTTATTAGTAAGCAAGAATGATTATATGCTAGTGTCATTTATTCTTAAAGAGTCATGTTTTAGAATGCACAACAATAATGTAGTTTATGGTATATTTCCTTTTCTTTTGTTTTTTTTTTTTTTGAGTTGGAGTCTCACTCTGTCACCCAGACTGGAGTGCAGTGGCCGATCCCGGCCACCGCAGCCTCAACCTGCTGGGCTCCGGCGATCCTTCCACCTCAGCCTTCCAAGTGGCTGGAACTACAGGTGTGCGCTACCACGCCCGGCTAATTTTTTGCTTTATTGTAGAGATGAGGTCTCGCCAAGTTGCCCAGGCAAGTCTCGAACCCATGGGCTCAGGCAAACCACTCACCTCAGCCTCCCAAAGCATGGGATTACAGGCTGAGCTACCGAACCTGGCCTATGGTATATTTTCAAAGTTATTTTCAGTTTGGGCAAGACAAATGACACCAGACAGCATCACTGAGTGCTTTCAAGGTACCAGGCATTGCTCCAAATGGCTTACCTAGATGTTATGTAGTCCCCAAAGAAGCTCTTTGAATTTGATAGTTTTCTTAATCCCATTTTAAAGAACAGAGACTAAAATCTGAGCACAGAAGTTACCTAGGCTGTCAGAGGACTCATAGTATTAATAAGGGCAAGAGCGTGGGTTTGAACTCAGATAGTTTGCTCCAGAGCTCGTACTCAATTCCTGGGCTATGCCACGTTGATTTTTTTTCGGAAAAAGTGAGTTTATAAAGTTGATGAAGTTTGGGTTTGGATTAAAATGACCCGTCGATTATGAGGATTAATTAAGAGACTTGTCTCATCCGATTGGTCCCCAAACTCTAGTCACTCTCCCTCCGGATCTGAAATATCCCTAAAATCGTCCTCTTTTTCACCACACACACTGCCATTGCCTCAGCCAGCCTTTCATTCATTCACTGGCCTAAATCATTTCAACAATCCCTTTATGTATCCCTTTTCTAATTCCTTCTCCACAGCGATACCAAAATCACTTGTCTAAATCACACATCTGATTCTAATGCTTAGTAGTACTCAACGGTTCCCTACTATCTACACGTTAAGTGCAAACGAATTACCCTGTTATCCAAGACCCTCTACAACCTGATGTCTACATGCAACTTTGTTATTGTCTCTCCCCACCTATGCTCTGATGACAGAACCACTACTATTTCGAACACCTCAAGACTCCTCTCTTGATCTCACGCTTTTGTCCGTTCCTTGGTGTGTGAAGCTCCCTGTTGTGGACGGCTTTCGCCGGGCCTGAATTCATCTCTCTTCTTGTGGCAATAATACCCTATTTTCTTTCAGTAACATAGTCATCCCCTACGTAGATTATCAAACCCAAATTCACCCTTCCTGCTTGCACTGTGAAAACTTGGCTGGGTGTTGGGAGCTGGTCATGGAGGCCCACTGAGTATTAGGGATCAGGAAGGGCCGTTGACCCCGAGATCACTAGGATGCGTTCGGGAGCTGTTGACCCCATTCCCTCCCTCCTTTTCCACTTGGCACTGCAACCAGGAAAGGCTCCTGCTGGCGCTAGCAGAAAACTCTGAGACCGGAATGTACACAGCTAAACTTGGGAGTCTATCTTTCCCATTTTCCACAGTTTATGTTTTTTGTGTTTAAACAATTTAAGTTTAACTTTGAGTCACATTGAGGAGCCTTAGTGCAGGTCACAGGTTCTCTTGATGTGATTTTAAGGTTTTAGGAAATAGTTTATATGGATTGAAGAAAATTTAAGTAACCATTTAATTATAGAAGTGTGGTTAGTTCAGTTTGATTCAGGGGGGCCAGTGAAGTTTGAATCAGGCCAGCTGGTGCTAAGAGAGTGTAACCATAGCAGCAATTGTTTTAATAGAAACTAGTTTGAATTAGCATAGAATAGTAAAAGGTAATATATCATGTTGGTTTCAGGTGTAAGCATTGAATGATGTTATTTTAAGATTATTAGCTATAAACAATTAAGGGTACATAGAAACTGGATAGGAACCTCATGTTCTTCCTCATGTTTGGAAAATACATCTGCTTGAGAGTGGGGGGTGTCCTGTGTGCACCTGGACCTGGTCATGTGAAAGGCACATGCTACCTTTTGTGTAACCATAGCAGCAGGGGTTCCTGTGATGATGACTTTGCAGAGTTTGGGGATAAAAGCCCTTGGATAACACTCAATAAACGGCTTCTACTCAAATCTGAACAGTTGTCCAAGTCTCTCTCTCTCTCTCTCTCTCTCTCTCTCTCTCTCTCCCCCCTTAGTTGCCGACGCCATCAAGAATCACTGCCCTTGCTGGAGCTGGACTCCAGCAGCTGGGCCCTTAAAAAATTATGCCTTTCCCAGTTGGCCCGATGTTAAGTTTTATCGGCAGAGAGGGCCAGATGGACACTTGCAGGAGGGAAGGTTTTTGTGTCCCGTTTCTGCTCTCCCAACAGGCTCCTGCTGAAATGTCTGTAAGGCCTACGTTAACCTGTAATAACTTGCTTGACATAAGTAACTTCATCTAGTTAAAAATCCTCCATCTTAGCTGCTTGCCTGCTCGGATATAGCCCCCACGGGTGTGACTGCTAAAACTTTCTCATAATCACAGACCAACATCGTTGTCCCCACTGGACTGTTCCCCCTGAACGTTTGAACACTCCCTAACCACAAGTTCTCTGTAATTGTGTAATTTTATATCGACTTAACCCAAACCAAAATCCCTTGGTTTTTAGTTCCTTGTTCTCCTACACCACCCCCCACCCCCACCCCCCCTCCCCGCCAGCTATGTAGCCCAGTTGCGGTTTTTGCCTTTAAAAACTCCTTGCTTGCTCTGCTCGGGACCGAGAGATCTTTTTGGGCATTAGCCACTCTCGACCATCGGCTATTGAGGACTCACAATTCAACCCTCAGTGTGTCGGCGACTCTCCTTTCTCGCACTTTGGCTCTAACACTGCAGCAGGGGAAGCATCTCCAGCGTGGGTGGCCAGTATCTTCCCTCAGTACGCCGCCCCCAGGCTGTTCTGTGGCAGAATGCCGGCAGTGACACATCTTTCCATGAGTGGTTTTCCTGGACACTCTAAATGGCAGATTTCCAGCAAGTCTCGCTTAATTGTGTGACACCTCAGTGACCTCTCTCATCAAGCGATCTAGGGCCATGCCCTCCGACATCTGAATCTCAGTCCTGGTCAGTGTGTGTGTGCGGGGCTCTCAAGAGTGCTCTATCCCAGTTTCTCTGCCTATTTCCTGTATTCCGCAGGGTCCTCCATACTGCTTACAAAGCAATCCCTTGTTACTCCAACCTGTAACGAGAGCTCAGAATCCTTTCTATTAAACATTCTCTGTTCACCTAATAAGATCGTGGCACTTTTGTTTGAGCTATTAAGGAAGAGAATTTCCCCTTTTGTGCTATCTTTAGTCTAGGAGCTTGTAACCCTGAGGATGGTTGTCAGCGATTTTGAGACCATGAGAAAAAGGCCTGCTGAGAACAAAGTCCTTGGTGAAGAAAAGGAGAGAAAAACTTGTTCTTTCTCACATTTTTGCACCTGGATCAAGCCTTGCCTGAAGCTGCTACCTCTGGACTGTGAGTTTGCTGAGCCAATGTATTCTCTTTTTTTTTTAAAAAAAATGGGTTGAATCAGGTTTTCTGTTACTTACAACAGAAAGCATTCTAATTATATTCTCCTTCTGGGTAAAACTACTGGAATATGCACCTTTCCCCAACGTGCACTGTATTCTTTTCTAACGTCCTAATGTCTCCCCCACCAGCCTATAAGGTTTTGAAGGCAGGAGCTGAGTCTTACTACCCTTGAAGTAATATATCTTGGCACAATGCTTTGCATATAGTAAGCACCCACATCCAATAGGTATTTCTTGAATGCATAACAGAATAAAGAAATTATGAACAATCCAGCTTCATGAAGCTACCTCCATGATAGCTCTGACAGAAAAGATATGCTAAGAACTTGGGCTGTATTTTCTAAATTTACAATCGGAGACAAGGCTATTTTATACCAACTGACTATTGTCACTCAAACACAAGAGCCGTGTCAGAACTTCAGGACTATCGACTATTGAGAAATAGTAAGGTACTGAGGCTGGACAAGACTCTTTGGAACTAATGTCACAAAAAGCACAGACAGTGTTAAGACCACTGTGTCTCATCAATGGGGCAGTGAATTAGATCTGACCTCTGGTAGCCACTAGGGAAATCTGATTTTCCCAAGAAGTTGACTAAGGAGTTATTGTTTTCGACTTTTCAATTCCATTTTCTAGAGAGAAATTCTCAGGTAATAGAGAACATCGCTATCCCAGGACCTAGCCCGAGGATAGAAGAAAAAAGTGATTGTTTTCTCTGACATGCACATGTCTAGAGGAGTTTATGTGTCATGCTATCACTCACGCTAATAATTGACAATATAATCTGATTACATTAATTCAGAGCCTAGGGAAAATAAATATCCCTCTCCATCATCACTGATTGAAATGCAGGATTCCTTTCAACCTCTGGGGTGCCACATGTCAACTAATACAGTGACAATCTCAAGTGATTACAGGATATTCCAGGTGTCTGGCTAGGAAATCATTCACCAGCAACTTCAGCAATAAAAGTGATTATAATTCAGTATTTTTTTTAATGGTGCTGATGCATAAATGATTACTTTAGCTTTGCTTTGAAATATCAAATTCCCACTTGGGTGCTAACCTGGCTTTGGAACTACATGTCACCCACTGTTTCTTCTTTGTCCTCTTGAAATACAGCAGCAACAAAAGCCTTTCCAATCATGTGAATCTTTAATATAATATACCCAGGAAGAATTCAGTATTAAAGTACTCATAAAAACTTACATGATAGAACAAATAGCATAATTTGGATGACTAAAATATCTATATGCTATATGAGAAGGACTTCTTGGTAGCCATACAAACCTAAGTTACAAAATATAATCGTAAGGTAGCAGAATGTAAAGACATATACATTGCCAAAATGCACGACCCTGCAGGACTCCTAATTCTTTACTCATTTTCAGAAGCTGAATGACATTTGCTCATAATTACTCAATTTGCCAACAATTACATATTGAGGTCTGGAGGCAGAGAGTGAAGGTGGGCGTTTTAGGAAAATAAATTGACTATCCTTCATCCACTTGGTAAGCTATTGATGAAAAAGCAAGAATATTCATGTCTGATATAGAAGGGAATTCTCTCTATGTTCCTACAAGTTTCTCAGAGTTGAGGAAAATTAATATCTGAAAAGAACGCCAATAAAAATTTGATATATGCCTAAAAGATAAAAAGTAAACTGAATGTGTCCTGCTAAAAGTTAAAATAGAAATGTAGCAGTGAACACGACAGGAAGCTGTATGACTCACTGTAGGGTATTATTTAATCTGAACCAACAGAACATCGGACTCACTGCTTTCAAGAAAGCTCCTGTCGCTTTTTTTTTTCCTCATCTACATTTTATCATCCCTTTAGTAAATAAACTCATTATTTATTTAGAAAAATCCTTGAGAAAGATGTAGATATTTCTAACTTGCTCCATCAAAACATTTAAAAATATTTGTGATGGTCTTCATCCTGAGTTTAAAAACAAGTAAGTAGGCCGGGTAACGTGACTTACACCTGTAATCCCAGCACTTTGGGAGGCTGAGGCAGGAGGACTGCTGCAACCCAGGAGTTGGAGACCAGCCTGGACAACAAAATGAGACTCCCAAGTCCTTAAAAAATTAGCCAGACGTGGTGTGCACACCTATAGTCCTAACTACTCAGGAGGCTGAGGTAGGATAATCGATTGAGCCCAGGAGTTCAAGGTTGCAGTGACCTATGATCACACCCCTGTACTTCAACCTGGGCACTAAAGTAGATTTTCTCTCTCTCCCTCTCTCTTTCTCTCTCTCTCTCTCTCTCTGCATCTGTCTTTCTCTCTGTCTCTCTCTCTCTCTCTCTCCACACACACACACACACACACACACACCACACACACACACACACACACACACATACACACACACACACACATACACACACACAAACACTGGAGGGGCCAAAAATTGTATACACATTTTAAAAGCAATAAGGTATTACTTTCAAAGTTGAATTACGGTAGCAACGAGTAGTATGACGCTCACTCAAAAGATGGCATTACTCAAATGAAGACTAGTGTCACCATGGGACAGGCAGGACGGTATTACAATTTTAATACAATTTTTTCCCTTTTTAAAATATGTATACTTTTTTGGCACCCTCTGCATTCACACACAGACACACACACACACACACACACACACATACTTGTAGACAATATAGCACTTTACCATTCATGAAAGAATGTGATTCTGCAGTATAAAACATACTACAGAGTAGAATTATGTACTATGAGCATTTGTAATAAATTGTTGCTGATGCACTGTCTTTTTTAGGGGTTAGGGCAATAGTCTCACGGGACAAAATCCTGACTCATCTGAATCCAAAGAGCATGAGACACAGGCCACAACCTGAGCAATTTGGCGATGGCACCAAAAACTGTAGTTCCTTCCTGATTCCACAAGATAGCAACCTTCCACCACCGCTGCTCACCACAGACACTGTGCTCTAAGTAGAACAAATGTGTTATTTAGTCTACAGTCATTTTTAATTTTACTACTGACAATCTGACAGGACTACTTAATATTACAGGGTTGACCTTTCCGTGATTTTGTGCTAAATCCTTTTTTTTTTTTAAACTTCCCTTCCTCAGATGTGAGGAGAAGAGGATGCAATTGACTTCATGTTACAATCGGCTGCTGGGGTCTGATCAGCCCACAGCACCGGTCAAAACAGGTGGGTAGAGAGGCAGGACCACAGGCGGCAACTGGTGCCACACACAGCATCACGGGCCCGGATGGATTATATCTTCTGAGTGTGGGCTGTTTAGGGAGGATATTGAGCCTGTCATCACTTCCTGACAGTCGCTGAGCAGAGCAGCGAACAATGACAGAGATGAAAGGTTAATTTCTTTGGGTTTAGTCCTATTCTCCCTCTGCTGGGGGAAAAAGAAGATTGTCCAACGGGGGAAAGACTTTTCTAAAATAGTGGCCTTTGAGAGCTGAGCAGGCTGTAAGGGAAAGATAACAAAACCTTTTCTCCAACATGCTTGAGAATGGGGGTATTTGTATCCTAAAAGATGAATAGAACAGAGACAGGGATGGAAGGGCAGCCGGCCCTGCAGTCCACAAGCTGGTCCAAGGATCTTACAGTTGCTAGGCAGCCGCCATCCACCCATCACTTTAGAATAAGTGCCTCATGGGAACTTTCCCCCAAGTTCAACCTCCCCCAGCCCTGAGGACTGCACTGCCATTAGCCCCATTTTAAAAGATGAGGTGTCCAAGATGTAAGGAGGGTTGCCTGGTAGGTTTCAGCACAACGGGAAAGTGGATGCCAAATCAAGGTTAAACCTAGTCAGTCTGACTCCAGCAGCCAAAGGGTTAATCGAATACTCTGCTGTCCCTTCACATCTCTGAAAATAGGTGAAGTCCCTCCTCAAATCATTCACTTCAATCAGTTTGCAAGAGCCTTTTCTGGCTTTTCAGGGACTCTGGCGAAAAACAAAACAAAACAAAAAACAAAAAGAAGGAAAAGCTCCCAAGCAGGTCTGCTTTGGGTCCCTCGGCTCCTCAAAAACCTGTATAGAAGCCATAAAGAGACGTACCTCCTTTTTGGCTTCGACCTTGGAGTTCAGGCTGCAGGTGCTGGAATTTGAGGCCTCTCATAATACTGCAGAATGTATACATAACTTGGAAATCTTGGCCACCTTATTGGGGCCTGCTTGGATAAAAGACACTGGCCAAGATTTGTTGACAGAATAATTAGGATTCAAGTAATTTCTTGATCTCCTCTACGGGACAAATCTGAGCTCAAAAGGGAGGTGGGAGCAGACGCTCATTATTCATCTTCTATCTCACCTGACCTCTACTTCACTTCACTAACAAAGAAAATACAACCTTGAGTTCTGACTGATGGAAAACATGATAAGCCAGAAATTCCCAGGGTTGGGGGAGCCAAGCCAGTAACTGGTTGGCTCTCCAAAAAGAAAAGCAGATGGCTCACATCTCATCATCTGAGGACCCTAAGATCAGGGTTGGTACCAATATCCAGGAAGCATCTTTAGCTGAGGGCGTGGTATACAAATTTTCTGAGCAGAGGACATATTCCTAAGCAATTGAATTACATCATCTTTGTTCAAAAGGTTGAACCACCCTGATTGCAACTAAATACCATTCAGCAAAGAGAAAAATAGAAAAGGACCTGCTGTCGAGGACTAGGGAGGTGGCCTTGACCTTTGTTCCAGTAAAATTTGTGACCAACTAATTTGTCTAATTGTTGAGATGGATTTGCTTGAGCTTAATCATCCTCTCTACCAAGAAACAAAAGAATTAAAAGGAACCATGGCAAGCAAGGCACAACTAAGGGGGTTTTATGGATAAATGGGGCAAGTATGTGCCCAGCAACCCAATCCAGATACGTTAGATGCCCGGCTTGGTGCAATGAGATTGATCTTGGCCATGGGCAGTGTGGATGGGTCCCTTTTTATTGCCAGACTATAGGTTCAAAGTCCACTATCTACAGAAAGACTGGAGCCAATGACAAACTATATTCAACACATGATCCATACCAAGGTGACACAGGTGGTTAGCCACCCAGAAGAGCTGGCCCTACCCTGAACCATCACGTGGACCAACACTGCTCTGACTCTGAAGACAGGACAAAGGCAGGGAAGATGTACCACGTCCAGGCTCGGTAGCCTAAAATAATGCAATGTTATGTATTCCAGGAAGTAAGAAAGAATCCAAACTGAGTCCTGAGGGAAGGAAAACAATTTGTGAGTCTCTTATAACTTTTTGAATATACGAGTTCTGATAATTAAGCTCGCAAGCTTGTCACTGTGGCTTACATTGGCAGCATTGTACAAACAACTCGGTAAGGTTTCATAACCTTGGTCTATCAGTGTCTCACAGCTGTGTTTTTGTCTACATGTGTCGGTGTCTTCCTGAGTGGCATTCATTATTGTTGTTGCGTGTTTTTTGTGTACCCTCGCTAAATGTCGAAGCTTGAATTAGAGCAGCAAGCAAATATTAAATGTCGTGTTAAACTTGGCAAGAGTGAAAGTGAAATCAGGGACGTGTTAGTCCAAGTTTATGGGGATAATGCCATGAAGAAAACGGCCATGTACAAAAAGATTCCACATTTTTCTGAGAGGACAGAAAGCATCACTGATGAAGAGAGATCAGGACACCCAGTAAGGAGCAGAACTGATGAGAACATTGCAAAAATTCATCAAATTTGTGCATCGCAATCGCTGGCTGACTGTAAGAAGCATAGCAGACCAATAAACATCAATACAGAAACAGTTAGGAAAAATCTTAACTGAAAATCTTGGCATGAGAAAGGTGTGTGCAAAAATAGTCCTGAAAGAGTTTGCCAATGAACAAAAGCCAAAAAGAATTGAAGTTTGCTAATGAGACAGGAGACAGCTAGAGAAAGGCTAGGCAGACAGACAGGCGAGTCCTCTGATAACAATGTAGTGAACAAGCCAGGCTCGGTGGCTCAGCCTGTAATCCCGCACCTTGGGAGGCTGAGCCCAAGGGTGAGTGGAATGCCTGAGCCCGCGGGTTCGAGATCCGCCTGGGCAATTTGGCGAGACCTCATCTCTACAATAAATCAAAAAATTAGCCGGGTGTGGTAGCGCGCACCTGTAGTTCCAGCTACTTGGAAGGCTGAGGCGGAAGGATCGCCGGAGCCCAGCAGGTTGAGGCTGCGGGAGCGGCCACTGCGCTCCAGTCTGGGCGACAGAGTGAGACGCCAACTCAAAAAAAAAAACAACAATGTAATGAACTCCTGGCAGGCCTCTCATGTTCAGCGTCGGTAAACAAGCTCCTGTGAGCTTCTCAAGCTAGAGCTAAAGTCCTCACTGCTGGGACTGAAAAGCAACCAATCAGCTCACCATTAGGTCCCTACCTTAATACTGACCAATCAGAACAGCAAAGCTCACAGTTAGTGCTAGCCAACAGCTTGGACTTAGGGCTATATAAGCCCCAGGTTTTCAGCCCCAGACAGGTCCCCTCCCACTGTGGGAGCTTCTCTGTCCTCTCAAGAAATCCTGCTTTCTCACTTTCCGACTGTCCGTGTCCCTCATTTGTCCTGGGCATGAGACAAGAAACTCGACCCTAAAGAGCTGTAACCTGAAGAGATGCAGAAGATCATCAGAGCTGGCTGAACCAGGAGAGCGGCTGGAAGAAGGCAAAACTCCAAAGCTGAGACACCTCACGGACTAGGCTTGCCAGCCCACCATACCAGCAATGCTCTAGGGCTTGACTTGCCAGCCCACTAGAGTTGACACTTCTAGGGCTAGGCTTACCAGCCCCTTGACAACCCTCTCTGGGGTTTGGCTGGCTGACCCATTGAGCTGACACTCTCGAAGCCCAGGCTGACCTGAAAAATCCACATCACTAAGACCTTTTGGAGAGGTAAGATGATGTTCTGGATACGAGTGTACCAATACAATCCTGAAACAAAGCATCAAAGAGCACAATGGAAGTCAGCCAATTCCCAACAATCAAAAGAGTTCCATCAGTCCAAAACAAAAGTCAAAATGATGTTTTTTGACATCAAAGGGATTGTTCATTATGAATTTGTACCAACTGAACAAACAGTTAACCAAGTTTACTATTTGGAAGTGCTGAAAAGGCTGTATGAAAAAGACGAAAGCGACTTAAACTTTTCACCAAAAACTCAAGGCTCTTGCTCAAGACAATGCACCAGCTCACACACTACTGTTCGTGATGGAGTTTTTAGCTAGTAAACGAATAACTATATTGGAACACCCTTCTACTTACAATGACTTTTTTCTTTAACTGAAGATAAAGGAAATATTGAAAGGAAGACATTCTGATGACATTCAGGACATCAAGGATGATATGACAGCTCTGAGGGCCATTTCAGAAAGAGTCCCAAAATCGCATTGACAGGTGGACTAGGCACTGGTGTCAGTGCATAGCTTCCCAAGGGAAGTACTTCGAAGGTGACCACAGTGATATTCAGCAATGAGGTATGCAGCAATTTTTTCTAGGATGAGTTCATGAACTTAATTGCCAGTCACAGAATCATTGCACATACTTTCAGTGTTAGAAAATGTTGCACCATATGGGTGAGTAACCAAGTGGACTGGTGAGTAATGAAACATGTCTAGGATAGGGCAGAGCTGTGTGCACGTGGTTCTGATTGCCATTCACATAAAGCAAGTGTGGATAAGGTCTACATACGTACAATTTTCAGATGTGATAAAAGCCTCATGACGTCAGCCATGTCCGCCAGGATGAGTAAGCGTGTCACCGCTGACAGCAAGGCCCTTGCCGCCCGCACCATGGTGCCGCGCTTCACTGAGGAGCACGGGTCATCTGCGAACTCGGAAGAGGCGATCCGCATCGTTTCACCTGGAAGACAAATACGGAGAGGAGGGTGGGCATTGAGAGGCTCAGAGGCGAACAGTCCCAAAGGTCTGCAGGGAGTCAATTACCGCTTTAGTTCCAAAATTCCAGCCACCAGTGGTGTTACTGCCACGGTCAACGCTACAGAGAGCCTTTTAAGCCAAGGGCATCAGTGCACAGGGGCAGGCGTTGTGGACCAAACAAGGTGGTCATTGCACGCTCAGTATGAAATCATGCTTCATTTTAACATCAATGAGGAATCTATCTATTTCAATTTGTCTAATAGTTGAGATGGATTTGCTTGAGCTTAATCATCCTCTCTTTTCATTTCCCTTGGAGCCGGTGATATTTACCGGGCAACTAGCTGACATTGCTGACAGATGAGGTACAAAGTTAACTGCTCCACAGAGAAGTGAAACTTAAGACCTTGGCCTCATTAACATCATGTTCTTAATTGAGCTAATCAGACAAGAACAGACTATAGAGATACCCAAGATCTAGCCTCTTAATCCTCTTAGAAACAAACTTCTTCTGTAATATAAAGAATGCTTAGAAGATAATTGAACTGATCCAACAAATAGTTATTAATCATAAACTCGTGTCAGGTTCTGTAGTAGGCTCTGGAATGACAAAGATGACTAAGAACACCCAGTCTCTAGGCGTTCACAGTCTCATGAGCAAACAGGTGTGTGGATACATAATCAGAATACTGTGATTAAGTGCTATAGAGATATATGATTAAGAATGTAGGCAATGGAGAGGAGGGAATGATTTTGTCATTTAACGTGAGATTAGGGGGAAGTTGTGGACTTTCATGGACTGCTAACATGTAAAAGGAGCTCACCAGAAGACAAAGGCGGGAAGGGCAATTTAGGCAGCGTGAACAGTGAGTGAGACCCTGAAGCCTGGAGCCCCATGTTGGTGCAGGGCTCTGCAGATCTGTAGAAAGCCCCATGAGGAACAGGGCTGGGGCAAGGCAGTGGTGCCTGGTTTGCCGTGTAAGAGGTTTGGACTGTATCCTCAGCAGGGAGGGAGGTGACTTTCATAGGCTTTTATTTTTGGAAGATTATTTTAGTCACATTACGTAAAAGAAACAGGAGGGAGCAAGACAAGGGTGGAGAAACCAGTTAATAGGGCAAATGTAGCTGTAGTCTAAGAGCAGTGACGAGGGCTTAGACCAGGGAAATTGGAGAGAAAGGGAGTGTTCATGAGAAGTGTTAAATGAACAACAGCCTGGGTGGCTGATTAGATGTGGAGACCGCAGTACTGACACAATATGAAAGCCAGGTACATCCTTGCACCAAGGGATCCCAGGAGTGGGAGGCAGAGGGGAATTAACAAGGATGTGATTGATACTATATAAGTGGGTAGATATCCACTTAGGGCAGTGAAAACCAGAAGAGAGCCTAAATAAATGGAGTTTCATAGAGCAGAGTCTACATCGGGGTATAAAAGCTTTAGTAAACTTGAAGAGTAGAGTTAATATAGCAGATTATTTCACTCAGGGTAAAACAATGTATTCGATTTTTAGAGTATAATAATTATCCCTCACCTACTAAGCAAAATTTAGCTCATTTAAATAAAGCCAATGATAGCATTGAAAGTCTGTGCATCCTGTAATTTATCTACCCTAAGACCATTTTATAGGCAGATCAGAATATAAAGTAATTCTCTCAGTTAGGGTTATAGTTATTTAAACTCTCACGGTGATACTTTTTAGACTTGCAGAATACAACTGTGTAAGAAAATATATTATGCTGTTGTTTTATTTTTAAAGAATGTACCATCTACAATAATCATACTATACTGCCAACCAACTTAGGCTTTGTGCCTAGGCACAAGGAAATAGCTTAATGTATAACAACAGCATAGGAGAAACTTAAAAGTTTATCACCACAGTGGCACAATGGTGAATTTTCAAGATGTATGGTCCTAGAGATCTAAGTAAAGTTGACAGTAGAAACTGCAGTTAGGGGATATATACTCAATCCAATTGTCCCACCTTTGTCATAGGGTTACATAAATCCCCTCTTCTTGCTCGTCCTCACCCTTAATAAAAAGAGCCACTGGAAAATATCTGTGCATTAGGGAGAAGAAGGCCACTTGTTTCCCACTTTAGAAAGAAAACTATACATCAAGAGAAATCCAGCAAAATATTGAGAACGTCAACACAAGGAAAGTCAGGCAAATTTGTTTAATGTATTAACAAATAAGTCAACTGCTGTTGGAATAGATCTGTTTATTTGAGGGAAAGGGAGATTTATTCTGCACATGGACCCAGGGAGATACATAGTAAGCACCAAATTCTGCAGGTTAAATTATTATGAGCCCTATTGGGTAAGAGTAGATCACTCAGGCAGGACTATTCCCAGAACAGAGAGCCTGGAGAGGAGAGTCCAGTCATATCCCTTCCCAGCAGGTGAAGGCTCATGCATTACTTGAGGAACCACGTCTAATCAAATTGATTTTTCAAGTTCAGATTTTCATAAGGTGGGTCAGTATAATAGCACTTCATCCAGAAGCTGATTGGTTAGCAATATGCCTCAAAGCCAGTGGGTGACAAATGCTGGTGTAGCGCTCTTAGCTAATCAAGCTGGGGCCCACAGCAAGCACCCATGGAAGTGGCTTAGCAGATGTCAATGAAAGAATGTCAGAGATGGAAACAGAGAGCGAGAGAGAGAGAGAGAGAGAGAGAGAGAGAGAGAGAGACAGAGCTACATTAGAAAATGTAATTCAGTACATGGAAAACATGCTAAATTCTGAGATTATTCTAAGACAAATAGAAGATTCATTCCATTTTAATTAAAACCAAAAGCTCATTTTAAGCAGAGACAAATGATTTCAAATTATTAAAGATCCCAAAGGAAACACCACCTGAAATCGGCTATAGTTTTAATGTGTCTTATATCCCTGCAGGTTTAGGATTACAGAATCAAAACAAAAATCTATGTTACAAAATAATAAGCAAGTTTATCACAATAAAATTAGCTCCTTTTCCAGGGAGCTGCTTCTTCTATAAGAAACAGCTAGTGTAGGAGAAGGAACAGAGCGGCGAAAAGAGGGCACTAGAGGTCTTCTTGTTTCTTTTCTAACTACTCTTGTTCACGCTCACATACATCATCACAGAAATAACTCAGAGCAGCATTTCTGGGGGAAAGCCCTGGATCTCCTCAAGCCACTTCCATCTGCTGCAAAGAAGAAACATTAACATCACCCAACAAGTGACCAAGGAAAAATCACAATTAATATGCACGGTAATATAGATAAAAACTTTATATATATTAACTCATAGATCCAAAAGATTATACACTTAAAGTCACAAAGACCTGGGTTCGTATACTGGTTCCACCCACTTTCACCAGATACTCATATGTGAGCTGGTGCTTAGTCAACCTTTGTGTTTCCATCCTCTCAATTGTAAAATGCAGGTGGAAGTAATGATAGCTGCCTCACAGACGGCTGTGAGAGTTAAAATTGGAGATGATGCATTTGAAGTACCCAGCACCGTGCCTTCCTCGCACAGAGTGATCATTATCATTAATACACACACTGTCATTGTCATGTCAATCTTCTCCAGTACAGTAAGAATAGCTGGTAATCTGGTTATAGGTTGGAAGCATATATCTCAACTGATTCCATTTCTTGTGTTTTTTAATTAGAAGCATCTTCCCAATAAAAATACTTATTGTTAAAAGACAGAATAGTTTTTTAAATGGTGCTTGGCTTTTAAATCAGTGTTTGTTCTGGCTCCTATGATATCCTGGAGGAACTGGAATGGATACATACTTTTGCATAAGCTTGAGGTAAGATGAACTCAAATGAGGAATGATGCAAAGATGGCAAGCGGAAGACAGAGTCAGGAATAGAAAAGCCATATACAAAGTAGATCAAGAATCAAAATGGCACACTATCATTGTGGCTCATCCCTTGAAGGTTGGGCCGGCATGCAACGTAAGCACTCTCAATACGTGACAACGAAACTGTTGCAAAACTGTGAGAAGCAAGTATGGTGAAAAGCTAAGGTGAGGGAGTGCTGGGTGACGGAATGGAAGACTCGTTCCTGTAGGATCGTTGTTGGTGTTCCTGGATGCTGAGGAGGATTTAACTTGTCTCTTCTTCGTACTCTTTCAGAAATGGCAAGCACTGGACTTGTTTCCTGGGATCAAATGACAGAAGCTGGAACCAGTGTGAGAATGAGAATGAAGAAAAATGCAAACCACAGAGTGCATGCAGTGAAACAACCATATATCTTGTATTAAGATATACAAGTCCAAGGATGGAGAGAAATTTCAAAGTATACCTCGTGTGTTATATCTTGTGTGGTAACTGATATTGTCAACATTTTTACTGTAAAATAAATACGTACTTCTAATGAGAACTAACAAAATACAGATAATTAAAAGGAACCCAAAGAGAATCCACAGTTTCAGTAATGAAGCAAAATCACCAGGGAACATCTGATGAGCTATTTTCTAGAAAGTTCTATCTGCCTAAATTTTTAATTAGCAATTTTGACATGCAATATCTGTAACTCATATTCTCCTTTGTCTAAATACCTAATTATTCTTTTTCCACTTACATAAAATATATGGCATATATTGATAGCTAATGTTCTCGCTATTTCTCCCCGTATTCCAGAATTCTTAGAAAAAAGGAAAAGAGCAAAAAGTTCCAATCCTCTAAACCACAGTTTGTTCCTCTTTGATGATAACCTACACCTGCCCCATAACCTTTTTCACACTTATTTTCCTTGAAGTACAATCTTAAAGAATCCTGAAAAATGAATCCAGTGCAGAAACTAAAATGTGTTTTTAAGAGAAGAAAGCAAGATTAGTGAGTTACAATACCTGACCACAGTTCCCAAAGCCTTGGCCAGTTATGCTACTCAAATTGTGCATCCTCACTGAACTCACACATTTGCAAAGTTAGTGCAGAAAAAAACACAACAGAATTTTAAAATGGTAATTGAGTAGACAATGCCCTGAACATTTTATCATTTTGATTATTTTGTAGAGTCTGTAAGGCAACATAATACTTGGAAGCCGCTTACTGGTCTGATTCTCTACTTTTCAAAGCATGGTGGGAAAATATGTATCCTCATTTGAGATAAAGCAAACTGAAACTTTACAGGAATGACCAAGGTAAATAACACCATGAAATTTACAATGTTAGCACAAAAGATCTGTATCCATTACACCATGCCTCTTGACTCCTCTTCCTGGAAAACATAAGTGAGTGCTTCTTTGATAAGAATCATCCAGAGATGGGTAATGTTCTAAAAGACTGAGTTAAGCTGGTGTTAGTTTAGCTGAAGACCTCTGAACTAATTGCATTGGCAAATACAGAACTGTCCTCTCCTTGGATGGTTCCAGCAGCGAGGAGATGGTGCTAGGGGGTGAATCAAGATTCCTTCCACTTTAAGATCCCATTAGGCTGAGTCTGTTTGTGCTTAGCCTTTTAACATGCAGCTCTCTCATCTGTCATAAGAACAGGTATCATTTGAAGAGCTCACAATGTGCCATGTTCTTTTCAAAGCGCTTCATCTGTTTTTACTGCTGAAGAGAAGTATAAGTACTCTTATTGGAACCATTTATATCTGAGGAAACTGAACAGAGAAAGGGAGGTGTATTTGCCCAGGGTCAAAGAGATGGTAAGTGGTGGAGCAGGCATCTGAAACCTGTCTGGCTTTACAGTCTGCAATCTTATAAAGAGTGCTTTAGAAATATCCTTCACATTTTTTTTACTGCCCTGAAGTTATCTGTTTACATATCTCGGGCTGAACCTAGATTAGGAGTTGGAGACTAGTAAACAATCTTATTTGGTTCACGGAATACAGGAAAGAAGGAAGGAAGGAAGAGGGGGAGAGAGGGAAGGGAGAGACAGACTATAGGAAGGGAGGGGAGGGAAGAGACAGAGAATATAAGACGGAGGAAAGAAGAGAGGGAGGGAGGGGAAGGGAAGAGAATGAAGGGAAGGAGGGAAAGAGAGAAGAGAGAGAATAGAGGAAGGAAGGAAGGAAAGAAGGAAGGAAGGTGAAGGGGAGTGAAGGGGAGTGGGGGAGAGAAAGAGAGAGAGACAGGGTGGAGGAGGAGGAGGAGGAGGAGGAGGGGAAAATAAGAAAGAAAGAAGGAAGGAAGGAGGATAGCCTAAACATATTTCTCTATTCTCAGGGTCCAACACCCGCCATTGTTTCATACTAGGGCGATTTGTCACTGCCTGTGCATATACATATTTGAGTCTCCATCCCTTTCCGTGGCCCATAAGCACGGTCAGCGTAGGAACCATAACTGCAGCACCTTGAGTTCTTTACTCCGAACCCCAAACATATGCCAACAAGGTGTATTCACTCAACACATGCTGTCAGGAGAAGGAAAGGATGGCCTGCCTGGCACTTGGCATTGGAACTAATTTGAATTGATACAGAAGCCGGGAGAAAGGCAGATGAAACTCCCAATGCTATTAGTTCTGCAGGGAAATAATAATGGGAACATGTTCTTCCTGCTTTATTTTTTGGTGTTTTCTTTTTGTTGGATCTACAAGTTCAGAAAGCAGCAAGGAAATTTTAACATTCGACAATGAAGGCAGGTGCGGGTGAAAGTAGCCACTCCTTTGTTTCTCCCTTGTTTTCTCACATAGGCACTGGCTAGCAAGAAGGAAAAGTCTGACAACTTTTTGGGAAACAATCAAGAGTGTGAGAGAGTGATGCATGCATTTCACCCCAGGGTGGTTATGACTCAAATCCATGACTGGGGAAAAGGTCAACAATCAACAATCAGAATTTTTCTCTGAGGCTCAGGATGATGAAATCTTGTTATTTTCTCAAGCAGAATCTGCGTTAAAATCAGGTACCCCCTGTGGACACTTCAAGCACTGAGCATCTATAGCGGTGCTTGACACAGGTGAGGTCCTGTTATCAAAAAACAAGATATTGTGGCCCAAATATGTGGTCTTCAGAGGAAAGCTTTATCTGTTTATATTAAAAAAGAAATCCTATTGCACAAACCACATCTAAACCACGTAATTATTATAAAATGAGAAAGCTGCTTGTCCATTTGTCATTCTACCAAGGGTGGTGGGCTCCATATCTCCTTATCATTTTATTTTTCAAAGAAGCACTCCGAGAAAATAAGACATTAGTTGCAAAATGACAGAATTCTGATGGGGCCACTGTCTCTGAAGCGATCGTGAGGCTGGAAAATTTCTGATCCGCATGGGACCTCCTCAGGCACCCTTCAGGATTTCCTTCTCATCTCACCTGTGAAGATGCAGATGCCCAAGTGGACAGTTGGCAGGAGGGGGTCAGGCGGCTGGTGGGGATGGTCACAGTCCCACAGTGGCTGTGAGACCGACCAAGTACTACGCGGCAGCAGCAAATCAAAACTCCCTCACCTAACAATCCCAACACAGCCACACAGCCCTATTATAGCCCTGCTTCAGTGGCCTGAGCAGCTCCAAAGACTATCGCATGTCCTCATTTGGTCAGGCCCAGTGTTCTTTGTTGCGGTAGGTGATTAAGTCTGTTCCAATGTAATTTCCACCCTATCGAGATATGTTCCATATGCAAAAGTACTAGAAATGTCAGTAAGTGATGATTAAGTGTATTGAATGTTATGAGCTATTAAACATCGTTAGAGACAGTAGTAACGTGCCACCTTGCAGAAGGCACAGATCATTAAGCATATGGATTTTAATTATTTCAGCTGTAGCCTTTTCCTGAGTTGGGAGGGGAGAGTGTAGGGTAATTTTACTTTGTTGTAGCCAGAAGATTATCAAGCTTCAACATGGCACACTTCACAAATGAGACCTTGGCAAGGATCTATTAAATGTGGCAATAGCCACATTCCATATAAAGGTTATTAGTTTTGAGGCTCAAATGCAATAGAAGTCCATAAGTTTGGAAATGTTTAATAGTGATGAGTTTAGCCGGGCTCAGTGGCTCAGCCTGTAATCCCGCGCCTTGGGAGGCTGAGGTGAGTGGATTGCCTGAACCCACGGGTTCAAGACCCGCCTGGGCAACTTGGCTAGACCTCATCTCTACAATAAATCAAAAAATTAGTCAGGTGTGGTAGCGCACGCCTGTAGTTCCGGCTACTTGGAAGGCTGAGGCGGAAGGATCGCAGGAGCCCAGCAGGTCGAGGCTGTGGTGGCCGGGAGCGGCCACTGCACTCCAGTCTGGGCGACGGAGTGAGACTCCAACTCAAAAAAAAAATAGTGATGAGTTTAGCTTAAAAGAAACATGGCATACAAAGAATCAGTTGTGAACTTGATTTCACTTCATGTTTTCATAAAATGAAGAAAAATGTATTGATAGATATATAATTTTCACTATGCAATACATGTATTTCTGAAATAGGGACACTGTATCAAATAGATAATTAAAGAAAGTCTATTTCAAGTTAGTTTGTAAAGCAAGTAAGAGTCCAATAAATTAACCTGCATAAATAGAAAATTTCAATAACCCTATATATGTAAGTCAACTCTTTCTGTAAAAATGCTTCTGTCTTGTTTATATTCTTAAGTCAAGAGAGGTTTCTCTTGATCAGTATCTCTATTTCCCTACCACCACGACACAAATCAAAACCTATGGAAATGTCAGTAGCCTGATATAGTATTTGGTAGTTGAACTGAGACAGTCCCTTAAAGTGATGAGGAAAACAAGAAACAATGCCACAACTTGCATCTAGACAGGCCAAGCAGAGATAATATGATCATCAAAAATGCTAGCATCAAATTCTGATTGTAAGCAGTAGGCGGCATCCAGGGTCAACATCTCAGCACGCAAATGTAGACAGCATCTGGATTTCCTCACACTCATTAAGATATCATTCGGGAAAATGCAGAGTAAGAAAGATGGATTTAATGTCCAAATCCCACAATTGAAGAATACCTTGGTGGGCATGCTGCCTAAATTTTAGCAGATAACGAAATCTATAAGTGACCTCTAGGACAACAAACCCTTTCTCTTTCTGTTTTGAAATAGCCTTAATTGTTAAAATGTCTTTCTTTTACTATTTGGCCTTTGATATACTCTTTTGAAACACATATAAAAGTTGAATCTCCTCCTCAGTAAGATAGATCTAGAGAATGTTTTTTAATGTCCCTTAAGGAGAAAGAAAATGTCAACATGAACATTCATTAGCTCTTTCCAGAGAACTAATACTATATTTGCGTTATGGAAGAACAACACACACACACACACACACACACACACAAAGGGACCAAAACTTTCCCTAGGTTTTCAAATGTTAAATCTACTAGCTCATAATTCAAGACAGGATAATATGCTTGTTTTTATATTATCTTTTAAGCAAATTAACAAAGCATAAAAGGTATTTGGGCCGGGCTCGGTGGCTCAGCCTGTAATCCCAGCACTTTGGGAGGCTGAGGCGAGTGGACTGCCTGAGCCTGCGGGTTTGAGACCCACCCAGGGAACTTGGTGAGACCTCATCTCTACAATAAATTTTTTTAAAAAAGGTATTTGGAAGAACAAATCTGGCTTCCAGCTTGTTACATAAACAACTAAGATAGTTACAAGTCACTCTGTGCTATTTCAGAATCTAAATTACTACATATATTTAAAAGACATTACAGATGAGCTCATTGGTGTAAACCAACTCCTCCATTTCAGAAGACAAATATTAAGAACCTTCACCTGCTCAAATTCTACAGCCACGTAGGGGCAGAGTGCAGACCTGAAACTGGGTCTCTTGACTCTGAGTTTTATGTTTGCTGCAGTTCACTACACTTTTGGGGAAGCGTTCTGCTTTTGATATGGGTTCACAAACTTACAACTGAGTGTCTGCAAGTTATTTCATATGATTAAAACCTTTTTATACTAGTTTGAACGTCTTGATACTATGCTTATGTGTATATTTTTCTAAGTTCCTCTGGCATCTCAAAACTGCCATTAGTAAAACTAAATAACACTTGCATCACTGATTTCATATCAACTAAAGCATAAATGCAGAGAAAAGCAATTGGGAAGTATAAAAAAGTCATATTATATAATTTGCATCTTATAGACTACAGCTAAATAAACTAGGCTTGAAATTGCTACACAGTAAAATAACAAGTCAACCTAGTTTTTTTTCTAAAGTAGACTTCAGCTAAACAAAATACAGGAACAATTCTCATAATGAAAAAAGTTGATTAAGAACAGAAAATTCTACCACATATTTCAAAATTAGAAAAGAAACCCCCAAATTCCAAGTAATTGGTATCATGAACATGGTAAATGGTGCTATAAAATTACAGCTCAATTAAGTTATATTTTAAAATGCAGCACAGAGTAAACTGATTTTCTTTACTTGTTTGGAAGAGAAAAGAAAAAAAACTAGAACAATCAGATTCTAGGATTTAAACACAATAGTCTTTCATTTCTGAACTGCCATGGTTTTCCACCCATCACAGAGAAATAGCAGTTTCTTAAATGCAATTATAGCCAAAAGTTCTCTTCACTAAACTGACAGAGGTGCCATGACACCACCATTCTGGTTCCTATATTAAGAGGGTTCAAAGAAGACACAATATTCAAATTAACATCAATATGTCCATTGTAATAAAACACAACTGAAAGCATATATTCTGCAGCAGGAGGATCTAGCAATAGGTATCGAACAATATTGATTTAAGGTAATTCAAACCCCTAAGTCCAAAAATAATATACTGGCAAAATGTGTGAATCAAAGCTTTCTTCACTTCTGTGATCAATAGCTTGTCACTAGGGTCATGCCAAATCTCAGACAGACTTCTTCCAACTCAAAAGTACATTTTTAACCAAAGTAAAACAAATCTCCATCTTGAAAGAGAAAAGTGTTCCAACGGGCTGACATGGCAGCCTTAAGAGTGAGGACAATTTGGGGGATGAGGGTAACAGAGGGACGGTCTTACCCTTACTGCTTTAGCTTATAGTGTTGATGTTATGATCATATCTACAAATGTGTGCTCATGTGCAAAATGCATAAAGAGTTACATATCATTTAACACATTTTGTTCATTCAATAAGCATGTATTAAGCACTCACCATGTTGCAGATACTTGCTAGGTCCTAGATATTCAAGATGAAGTTTCAATTCCTGTCCTCTACTTACTTCCAGTTGATGGTTTTGAAAGACTCACAAGAATCATCTGCAGAATATCTCTAAAGAAATGTCTACTGAGTAGACATCTAGAAATTCAAGAAAGAAGCTGCTACATTTAGAGAATTGAGGATCATGAGTACCTAGTGGGTACTTAGCTATAAGAATAGGTAAGAGTAACAACAAAGTATGTGTGTGTATGTGTGTGTGTACGTGTGTGTGTGTGTGTGTGTATACATATATAGTTTACGTTTTTCTTTATCTCTCCAATGGTAGCTTTTAGCCTCAACTCTGATCGATGGCAGAGATCAATCATATACCACCCACTCCCCACCCTGGCTAGATATTTCTAAATGGCAAAGAGAACACAAGGAAATATTCCAGGAAAATAGACTCTCCATCATTAATTAGTTATTTGGCCCCATATTGAGAAAACCTGAGTCAACAATGAGGGTTCAAGGCCTCTCTCAACTCCTAAGAAGGAGCCCTACATGAAAAGTAGAAAGTAGGGGTTTAAGAACCCTCTCTAGTGGGCCCCGTTTGATTTTCCCTTTTTTTTTTTTTTTTTTGAGTTGGAGTCTCACTCTGTCACCCAGACTGGAGTGCAGTGGCCGCTCCTGGCCACCACAGCCTCGACCTGCTGGGCCCGGTGATCCTTCTGCCTCAGCCTTCCAAGTAGCTGGAACTACAGGCACGCGCTACCATGCCCAGCCTAATTTCTGATTTATTGTAGAGATGAGGTCTCACCAAGTTGCCCAAGCAGGTCTTGAACCCATGGGCTCCGTCAATCCACTCACCTCGGCCTCCCAAAGCATAGGCTGAGCCACCGAGCCCGGCCTGATTTTCTAATAAGACTTTCAAAGGCAAGAGGTCCCATCTTATCATACCAGCTGCATAAAACTGGAAAATGCAGAATGATAAATGAAAGATGAGGATTATAAGAAGTCAGTGACTTTTAACTTTTTGTCTCCGCCCACTTGATATGTAACCCTCTACCTCAGTCCGAATAATGTAAGCTATCTAAAATGTTAGGAAATATAGGTCAAAATATTTCGTATGTAAAAAAAAATGTTTTAATTTAAATTTTTTTTAAAAACTTTTAAGGTATGCTTATTAAATTTTTGAATAATATGCTCAATATTTTTAAATTCAATCTCCAGGCACTGTTTTTAGAAAGTACATCAAAATTTAAAGCAGGGATCCAATTCTTAAACTGAAAAAAAAATAGGAGTAAATATATGATTTTTCTTGTATTCCCAAAGTTTTTGGACATTCTTTGGTATATTTACAATTGAACCCATTCTTAGATTATCTTGTCGGTCTTAGAACCTTTCTGCCTCCTGCAAGCTGACCACAAGAAAAGGGAACCCTTTTCTTTTAAAGCAAAAGTGAGAAAATAGTGATAAAGGACTTGAAAATTGCACTGTCTGTTCCTGCCAGTGAGTGTAGGTATACTGTCCCAGGTAAACATACTTCTCATGATAAGTTAATAAACTCATATTGGAAGTATAATTTAACATCCCACATAGGTCTGCCTATAGAGAGAAACTATTTTGTCCCGCTGATGTTAGTATTCTACTCTGTAAGATACTATAATAGGATTAATAAACAAATATGGATTTTTGTAAGCAAATACCCATGGTTGTTTAATTCTTGCATCATTTACACATTATA
This sequence comes from Tarsius wallacei, assembly GCA_963574415.1. Lineage (NCBI taxonomy): Eukaryota > Metazoa > Chordata > Mammalia > Primates > Tarsiidae > Tarsius > Tarsius wallacei. Next base: position 9,244 of record CAUYQG010028167.1, on the reverse strand, counting down.
GAGTTGGAGTTATTCAACTTATCTTGGGACACGCCTGGGAGGTATTTGATTGTGGTACATATGAAAACTGGTTTTGAACAACGAAAGCAGTTCAATTTCAACTCCTACTCTGAAAAGCAAATAGCCTTTTTTTTTTTACCAAAAGAAGTTAAAGGTATGGTTGGGTAAGAAAATACAGGTGCCAAAGAACTTGTAGACACAGAGGACTTATATTTTTGAGTTAGAAAACAGAAGCACTACTGAACAATACTTGCAATTAACAAGCAAAATTCTAAGCCACCTCCAGTCAGTATTCAGGGATATAAAGCAAGAGTAAGGCAATCTGACACATGGAACAGGAGACAATGGCAGCCCTGGCTTATCTAATCCATGCCCTCAGAGATGTCACCACCCTGTCACTCTGGTCTAAGGCTGTTATTGGATAGGAAAAGAGGCCAGGTATTAATTCATCTTGTATCCATTATAGGGTACCCTATATAAACAATAGGTCATCAACTATATTTAATTCTCTAGAGTGTAATTTCAGTAATTATTAATAGCTCTATTTAATATCTATACACAATTCCAAGTTTTTTTTTTAAAAAGCCTTTTAGGTGTAAATGCATGAACATACTCACATACACATGTCACATTCAAATCTTCACCAGAGGGTGCCCTTTTTTAATTACTCCAGTTAAGGATTTGGCACCAATGGCTGGAAAAACCAGTAAATGAAACCATTTATAGAATTTAGCCTTACGGCTTCTTTGGCCTCATGTGCTACACATTTTAATTACATTTGAGACTTCCTGAACCTAATATTTTCAATAACCAACAGATGCAGCTAGCTATCATTTCTAAAAATGGCAGCATTGCACAAATCTATTTTGCCCAATTCTGTGTCGATCTCTTCCACGTCAATCAATATTACCTCTTCACTTTGAGTTACTGTTAGCACATTTCCCCCTTCCCCAGAAACTAAGAATAAATCGTTAACAATTTCAAGGACCTCTCTGAATTTGATAATGCAAATACAATAACAGCTGTCATTTACAAAACACTAGTAGATACCAGGTACAACGCTAAGTGCTTCGCATATATGATCTCATACTGATGTGGATAACATTAGCTCCATTTTAAGGATTTAAAAAAAAAACTATGGCTTAACTTAGAAAATTGCATTAATATGCATAGGATTACACAGCTAGTCAGCTTCAGTCATGGAAATTTAAATCTAAGGCGCTAGGCTAAAAAATCTGTGATCTTAGCAACCTTGATGCAAGGAGAAGCTCTACACCAAGGGTCTACTGGTAGAACACAATAGAATGGTATTGACAACGATGATTATGGTGACTCAACAATGATGATGGCAGTAATAGTAATAATAGCTAACCCAAACACAGTGCTTACTCGGTTCCAGATACTGTTTTAAGTACTACATCTATTAATTTAATCCTCATGAAAACCCTACGCGGTAGGTACTATTCCCATTTTGTACATGAAAAGACTGAGGCCCCGAAAGGCCAACTAATTTGCCAAAGGCTAAAAAGCATTAGGTAATGGAATGAGGATTTTAACCAAGAAAGTTTGATTACAGATTTAGGGCTTTTAACCATTTCCAAAATAACACACATGATTATATACCAAACAAAAAAATAAGAACTAATGACAGAAATAGGGTTAAAATATTCATGGCTAATGTACAAATTTATAAAAGTTTTGTGGTGACACTTTTGAAAACGAATCCTTTAAACAAAATCTAGACACTAAAATCATGTTCTCATATATTTAAAGGCACTGGGACACTATTGAAACAAATACAATTATGAAGGAGTATATAAAGTAAGAAATACAAACTAAGAAAAGAGTTGTCTGTCACAGTGATTCAGACATATACGTACTCATTATTGCCCTGATTCACAGATGCGCAACTAACAATTGCACGAATATCATACTGTGATAAATCCCAACTCCTTTTTCTTTCTATAATTAGAGAAAACTTCACAACTTTCCTTCACTTGAAAGTAGCCAACAGTTCAAGAGCAAGTACAAACAGCTGACTTCACTTTTAGTCTATAGAGTATGATGAATTTCGTTGTGATGTTTCAGCTAACATTTCTTCATTAAGATTGAAGACATATTTAAAGGATTGCTGATTATGCAAAGATCACATATTGTTTTCCCAAAGCAAGAACACCTTAGAGTGGAATGAGAAATTGTTAATCATCTAGAGATATAAGTCCGCTTTGCACCTATTTTGCACATGAATTCCTACTAATTATAGACCAAAAGAAGCAACAAAAAAGAACTAATACATCATTACATGATAGGTTTTCATTAATTACTTTAAATGCTCACCTCCTTGAAAGTATAATTGGGTATTATTCACTAGTTCTTTTCAGTTAGAACTTGCGGCACCTCTAAAGTCTTAGACTTATTTACTTTTACATATGGAAGCTAAGAATAAAAGTAATAATGCTAAGAGTATTTAACATTCCTCTAGCAACATATTAAGTAAACAAAAATTATCAGTAAGTCAAGCTCTTAAATTAACTGTGTTTTATCTCAGTGAACATACCAGTGAAGAAACAGGGCTCAGATTTCTTGAATTTAAGTCTCAGATATGATATTTTTTTCCTGTTTGACCTTAAGCTACTTAACCTTTCTCTAAGTCTCAATATTGCTTGACATAGGTTTGTTTTAAAGGTTAAATGAGAGAATGCCAGAGAATGAATAGCATAAAAAATCCCAAACACTTGGAAATACATGTAAAGCACAACAAACATCTTTATAAATGGAAGGGAAATCTCAGAGTCAAAATAAATACATACAGAAATAAGCAAATAAATAAAATTTGCAGTTTTGAAATAAGAATGTAAGCTGATTCTGAAGCATTAGCAACCTTAGAGTTTTTTCAATCTCAGTAACTCAAAAACTATAGTTTTAATGACCACACAGAGGACAGAAAAATGTCTAAAGCCTCACAAAGATTGAAAATGTAAACTTGTCCACCCAAAATAAAATTTAGATTCTTAAAGCCTATGATAGTGAAAATATTAACCAGAAAACTGTTGTCCCCCGGCAATAAGAAATGGTAAAGATACTTGTTGTTTCAGTCCAAAAAAAAAAAAAAAAAAAAATCACATGGTTTCATTCATAATTGATGATGATAATTATCAAACAGTACTGTCGTCAGGTATCTGTAGAGAATAATTTTGTACTTCTGGAATAGAGTACAAAACACAGAGTAGATAAATTATTTTAAAATAGTCACAGATAGTGGTATTTTGGAGTCCCTGGCCAAAGAAAAATCAAATTCTTGGAGGAAGCACAGGACTTTCTCAAATGAGTCTTTGTGAAATATTAATATACAGTTCAAGATTATATAAAGCAGTATAGATGTACTGAGTGGCAGAATTAATGATTCAAGATCTTCAGATAATATAAGTAGAGAGTGGAAAATATAAAATTACTATTTAAAAATATTTAGAACTAAAATATAATTTAGAAACATGAATTAAGAACGTGATACTCTGGACCAAATACATTTTCTCTAGAAATAGTAGAAATTAAATCTTAAAATAAGAAATAACAGATTAGACACAACTAAGTAGAAAATAAGTTAAGTAGAAGATAGCTGAAGAAATTAACCAAAAGAAAAAAAGATACAAACAGTCAACGAGATAGGAAATAAGAGATAGGTAATTGAGAATATAGAGAAATTTTCTAGCATAAGGCTAATCAGAATTGCAAAGAAAAGGATAAATAGAATGGAAAAGAATCAGCTTTTGTGAGATGACAGCTGATAATTTTCCAGATTTTAACTAATACATAAATACTCTGATTCAGGACACCAAACATATACAAACCAAGAAAAATAAAAAGAAGTCCACACGTGATAACTTCATATTAAAATTGAAAAATTCAAAGGTCAAAAAAGGTCTTAGTTTAGCTAGAAAGACAAGACAGATAAGCTACAACATAATGACAAATTATTCTGAGAGCGACCATCTCAAAGGCAAAATGGAAGCAAGGAGTCACTGGCATAATGTATTCAACATGAGGAAAGAAAGTAACTGGCAAACTATAATATTATACCTAGCTAAGATATCGGCTAAAATTCGAGCAAATAAAGGCAGGTCCAGACTTCCAACAAGATGGCAACGGGACAGGTTGGGCTGTGAGAGTCTCCACAAAAATGATTGTCCATAAAGACTCTCGCTTTCCCCCAGGTGGCTGCTGCTGCTGCCGCCACCCTACTCCTCAGCCCCACACACTGCTGAGCATCTGCTGCCATGACTGCAACTTCCCTGCCTGGGGTACCCCTTGGCTGCTGGCCCTGTGAAGCCCCGGGCTCCCTCACCAGCTGCACCACCCAACCCTGAGCTGCCCCACGCTACACTGACCTGCAGCGCCCAGCTGTCTCACACTCTACCTTCCCCAGCTCAGCCTCCAGCTGCAGCAAGACCAGAGAACAGCTTGAGCCCCGAGACCAGGTGGAGACGTGCATTGCCCGACCCAGTTCCACCCAGCCTCCAACTTGGGATCTAAGGCAATCTCATCAGACTGGGAGAGACAGAAGCTCCTCCCACATGCTAGATCGGACACAGACAGGTCAGATCTGAATGGCAGACTTGACAGGAAGCAAGTCGACTGAATCCAAATCTGATCCACCCTCCTTACAGGGCAGGTCTGGGCATCTGACTGTATCTGTGAGAAACCCTGCCAGCCTGTGATGAGAGCTAGAGATCAGAGATGAAAGGATGTTGGACTTACAGGAACAATCACAGAGTGAAACTGGTTTCTTGTTTTTATTTACTTTTATTTTTATTCTCTGTTTTACTCATGTTTTTCCTCTTTTCTCTCTCTTCTTACTGTTATTGATAACGTTTTCATATTTGCTCTGTTTCTGATATTTTACTGATTTTTTTTCTTTAGACTTCCTATTTGTGTAGGGGAATAGGTCATCATTAGGAAGGTTGGTAGGCTTGTGTGTTTCTAAGATTGTCTGTATGTCTTAGTGTTTTTTTAACTCTTTTCTACTTTTGTGTTTCATTTCATTTGTTATCCGGTAGGTTTGTCTGTTTTCCCTCTCACTCTTCTCTCTCTCCACTTTCCTCTTCCCCCCATTCCATTTTCCATTCTATTCCCTTTTCTAACCTCTATTTGCTTTCAGGAAGCAAACAAATACCCCCACTGCATGGACAGATTGTAAGGCAGTGGGAAGTGGGTTCCAGGGAGCCCATACAGCTGTCAGTGGATATTGGGATCTGTAGATAGACTTTGAATCATAGCTCTCCCCTTAATTAAATCTCAAAACTGCAAAAAAGTACAGCCCCCAACCTAGAGTACAGTTTCAGAATTGAACAAAGCTAGAGGATTCACATAAGGAAGAATAGAAGATTGAGAAAACAGAAGTAAAAGCAACCTTACCATCCCTGAACAACAGAATTAAAGAAGAGAGGAGGAGGGAGAAGATAAAGAACTGGAAAAAGTGGAGAAGAAAATCTACACAAATGAAGAAAAACCAAAAGAAGAATGTAGGTCTCACGCAGATGCCAGGGAGGTCAGACATGGAGAAAACAGACTTAAGAACACAAACAATGAAGAGCCCCAGAATGACTTGTTACATTCTACAAACCCAGACATCAAGATATTAATAGAAAGAATAAAAAGAATTGAGGAGAGACAAGAGGAAAATAGGAAGGAGTTGATAACTGAGATAACATCAGTAAAGAATACTGTGAATGAAATAAATAACAAACTAATAAGTATGGAAAGCAGAATTAGCCAAGCAGAAGAGCTTGAGGATGAAAATATAGAACTAACCCAAACTGTCAAAAACATAGAAAGGAAGTTTAAAAAGACAGAATAAAACCTTCAAGAGATGAGTGATTATTTCAAGAGGCCAAACCTAAGAGTAATTGGACTTCCTGAGGCAGAAAGAGAGACAGAGACCACCCTGGAACAAACATTCCATGGAATTATTCAAGAAAACTTCCCTCATCTCATCAGTGATGCGAAAATTCAAACACAAGAGATTCAGAGAACCCCTGCAAGATAAAACATGATAAGACCAACTCCCAAACACATAATAATTCACCTAAAAGTAGGTATAAAGAAAAATTCTTAAAGGCAGTAAGAGAAAAAGGTCAGACTACCTACCAGGGAAGACCAATTAGAATAGCAGCAGATTTCTCTACAGAAACACTACAGGCTGGGAGGACTTGGAGCCCAATCTTCAAAGTTCTAAGATAAACAGTTTCAACCAAGAATAACCTACCCAGCTAAGCTAAGCTTTATCAATGAGGAAGAATTAAAATTTTTCCCAGACATCCAATCCCTAAGAACTAATGCTGCCTCTAGAAACCTCTGCAGGAAACACTTAAGAAAATATTAAACACAGAAGAAAAAGAAAAAAGAACGACAATGTTCTTCACAAGAGTATAGGAAAAGATTGAAAACACACACGAATCAACACCAAAGTCAAAAGAAAAACAACAAACAAACAGGAACAACAATAACTCTATAAGAACCCCATGACAGGGATAAACTCTCACATTTCAATAATTAGCCTGAATGTGAATGAACTAAATGCACCATTGAAAAGACATAGATAGGCAAAATGTATAAAATATCATGAGGCAACAGCACAATGTCTCCAAGAGACTCATCTCACCAGAAAGGATGCTCACAGACTCAAAGTAAGAGGATGGGAAGCAAAATTTCAGACAAATGGAACACAAAAGAAAGCAGAAATTGCAATCTTAATTTCAGACAAAATACACTTTAAACTATCAAAAATTTAAAAAGATACAGAAGGTCATTACATCATGATAAAAGGTTCAATCCATCAACAAGAAATATCCATCCTAAACATATATGCACCCAATATAGGAGTACCAACTTTCATAAAGCAGCTTCTAGGCAAACTTTAAAAAGACATAAACTCTAACACTATCATAACTGGGGACTTTAAAGCCCCAAACACAACCCTAGACAGATCATAAGGACAAAGAAATCAGCAAGGAGATCCAGAACCTTAATGTGACTCTGACCAAATGGACTTAATTGAGACCTACAGAACACTCCACCCAGCAACTAAAGAATATATATTCTACTCATCACCGCTTGGAACATACTCTAAGAAAGACCACATCCTTGGCTATAAATCAAGCATAAACAAATTTCATAAGATTGGAATTTTGCCATGCACCTTCTCAGACCACAGTGGAATGAAAATAAATATCAACACCAACAAAGTTCCCCCAAAACCCACAAAGACATGGACACTAAACTGCATGATGCTAAGCAACTCCTGGGTCAACATGGAAATCAAAACAGAGAGTAAAAAATACCTGGAAACAAATGAAAATGAAGAAACATCTTACCAAAATATCTGGGATGCCATGAAAACAGTAATAAGAGGGGAATTCATATCTCTACAAACACACATAAAGAAAATGGGAAGATCACAGGATAACAGCCTAATAAGCCACCTAAGAAAGCTGGAAAAGCAAGACCATCAAACCCTAAATTCAGCAGAAGAATCCAGATCACCAAAATAAAAGCCCAAATCCTTGACATAGAAGACAAAAAGATAATACGAAAAATCAATGAAACAAAAAGCTGGTTCTTTGAAAGGATAAATAATATTGATGGTCTCCTAGCCAGATTGACCAAGAAAAAGAGAGAAAAAGCCCAAATAAATTCAATCAGAAACACAAAAGATGAAATCACATTTGACCCTGAAGAAATACAAAGGATTATCAGCGACTACTATGAACAATTGTATGGAAACACACTTGAAAACCTAAAGGAAATGGAGGACTTTCTGACATCACACAACCTCCCTAGGCTGAAACAAGAAGAAATCAAGAATCTAAATAAACCAACAACAATCCAGGTAATTGACTGTGTCATAAAGAAACTACCTCAAAAAAAAAAAAAAAAACAAAAAACAACAACAACAAAAAAAAGCCCTAGCCCAGAGGGCTTTCCAGCAGAATTCTGCAAAACATACGAGGAGGAACTGATACCAATCTTACTGAAAGTATTCCAGGTGATTGAGAAAGATGGAACTCTTCCCAAATCATTTTATGAAGCTAACATCACACTAAAACTCACGTCAGGTAAAGACCCAACAAAGAAAGAGAACTACAGACCAATATCCTTGATGAACATAGATGCTAAAATTCTCAACAAGACAAATTCTCAACCAAATTTAGCAACACATCCCAAAAATCATCCACCATGACCAAGTAGGCTTCATCCCTGGGATACAAGGCTGGTTCAACATTTGTAAGGCCATAAACGTAAATAAATACATCAACAGACGTCAAAACAAAAACTATATGATTATATCATTAGATGCAGAAAAAGCTTTTGATAAAATCCAGCACCCCTTCTTGATAAAAAACCTTGAACATCTAGGCCTAGATAGAACATACCTCAAAATAGTAAGAGCCATCTATGACAACCCACAGCCAGCATACTGCTAAACAGACAGAAATTGGAACAATTTCCCCTGAAAACAGGAATGAGACAAGGATGCCCACTCTCACCCCTCCTGTTCAACATAGTTTTGTGAGTCCTAGCTAGAGCAATCAGAGAACAGAAGGCGATCAGGGGTATCCAAGTAGGAAAGGAGGAAGTAAAGTTGTCTCTCTTTGCAGAGGACATGATTTTATGCTTTGAAAATCTAAGAGTATCTGTCAAAGACCTCCTTGCACTGATAAAGGACTTTGGCAAAGTCTCAGGGCATAAAATAAATGTGGAAAAGAAAATCTTATTTCTACATACCAGTAATAAACAAACAGAAATCCAAATAAAAAGCAAAGCACAATTCCATTCACAGTAGCCACAAAAAAATGAAATACCTTGCATCTTCTTAACCAGAGATGTGAAAGGCCTTTACAGTGAAAACTACAAAACACTGCACAAAGAAATCAAAGATGAAACAAACAAGTGGAAAAATATTCCATGCTCATGGATTCAAAGAATCAACATTGTTAAGATGTCCACTCTACCTAAGGCAATCTACAGATTTAACACAATACCTATCAAATTACCAGCAACATTCTTCTCAGACCTAGAAATAACAATACAGGAATTCATATGGAAATGTAAACAAGCAAGAATAGCCAAAACAATCCTCAGCAAAAAAAAAAAAAAAAAAAAAAAAAAATTAGGTGGGATAATAAGTCCAAATTTTAATTTTTTTTAAAACAAAAAAAAAAAAAAAAAAATTTTATTTTTAAAAAAA
>CAUYQG010028159.1:0-17256 GCA_963574415.1 Tarsius wallacei | reverse complement strand
AGATATATGGACAGCCAACAGACACATGAAAAAGTGTTCAGCCTCACTCATCATCAGAGAAATACAAATCAAAACCACATTGAGATACCACCTAACCCCAGTAAGAAATGGCCATCATTAATAAAACAAACAACAACAGATGCCGACGAGGATGTGAAGAAAAAGGAACACTTCTACACTGCTGGTGGGAATGCAGACTAGTGCAACCTCTTTGGAAGACAGTGTGGCGATTTCTGAAAGAACTAGAAATTGATCTTCCATATGACCCAGCAATTCCCCTATTGGGAATATACCTGGAGGAACTCAAATCATTCTACAAAAAAGATATCTGCACATGCATGTTTGTTTCAGCTCTATTCACAATAGCAAAAACATGAAACCCACCATGCTGCCCATCCAAGCTGGACTGGATTTTTCAAAATCTGGTACATATACACAATGGAATATTATGCAGCCATAAAGAAGGACAAACATATGGACTTCATAGTAACTTAGATGGATTTAGAGTCAATCATACTTAGTGATCTATCACAGAAATAAGGAACAGAGTACCATATGTTCTCACTCATAAGCGAAACTTGAACAGTGATAATACTATAAGAAAGCGATTGGCAGGAGTGGTAACTGTCAGGGAAGGTGGGGTGGGATGGGCAGTTGAGAGAAACTGCTAGGGGAGGGAGGGGCATACCTCATCAACAAGGGTACCTGCATAATCAACATTAGTATACCTAACCCTGAATTGTACTCCACATCTTTATAATAAGAAATAAATAAATAAAAAGAAAAATAAATCAATAAGATAAAATAAAATAACTAAAATAAATTTCTTCTTGCAATTTCCTTCAATTTTCACCACATTAACAGAAAAGAGCTAAGGCGAACTGAAAACATTTGAGTGAGAGAATATACAAACTTTCAAAACCATCTCTCAGCAAGTGAGGCTGAAGTCATGGAATATGCAAATTGCCATATTAAAAGAAGAATGACGTCTTTTTCAGCAATCAGTTTAATTACAGTGGAACCCTTCAATAGAGAAATCAACTTGTTTCTTAGAGTAGACACTCTTCAGAAAGGGAATTTAAGTGTAACAGATCAAAATCCAAAAACGCACACTGGGTAGGAAAAATGGTCTTCGAGGTGGTGGGAGAGGAAGATGGGGGATGTGGGTGTCCAGCTCAGCAGCCTTCCTGGGCTCTGAGCTCATCTGTCTGTCTGCCATTTCCCTGCTCTAAAGCTTGGAGAAAGAAAAGTCGGAATGACTATCAAAAGTATTTACCCAAAGTGCGTGAGAGGACCAATGGCGGAGGCCACACACTCCCTGCAGGTCAGGGATGGATTTTAGCAGGGTGACGCCCGTTCACCAGGACTGGCACTGATGTGATTTAATTACTTAGAAGGCCTTCCATCAGAACTCTGTCCATTCTGCCCCAGGCCTCTCCCTTCTGCCCCAGAGTCCATCGCATGTTGCCTGCCTTGTGTCCCATGTCTCCAAAATCTTCACCCTGTTCAGGGATTAGACACCTGCGGAACCACTGCTCAGTGAAGATCCACGTGTTCATTCCAGACAGTATAGGTCTGTTTTAGTAGCAGGTCCCAGTGACGGTCTGCTGGTGTCTCATCAGACAGAGACAAGAGCTGCAATGAATGAAAATCCATGGGCCACATCCTGGTCAGAGTCCTGGAGAGAACTGGTTCGGAGGAACACCCAGGCCATATCCCACACCCAGCTGCTCCAGCAGCATGGTAGACCCGGAAAAGTGTTAGATCGAGATTTAGGGCAGAAGTTTGAAGTCACACTCCTTGGATTGAACCTCAGCTACCACAGAACACCAACTTAGTAACTGTAAACAAGTTTTTCCTCTCTCTATGTCACTGTCTCCATCTATAAAATGAGGAATATAACACTCTCTATTTCATATTATGTTTTTGAAACATATAGAGAAAAACAAGGTAACAATGTAATATAATACTTGGCATGTAGCAAGCATTTCCTTAATATTAGTTAGTAGTAATACAAATACATATTTTCCACGTACACTCTGATACATTGCTACTTTATCTCTCACACAAGTAGAAAATGCAAAGCATGAAATGCACACATATCCAAGACGTGTACAGGAAAATATGCTTTCATTGAACTTTGAATTCTTGAGTGCCTACCACATGGCAACAGTGAACGAAACTGGAAAAACAATCCCTGTCCTTTTGCATTCTAGTGGAAAGACAAACAGTAATAAAAAAACATAATGAAGCCGGGCTCAGTGGCTCAACCCGTAATCCCGCGCCTTGGGAGGCTGAGGTGAGTGAATTGCCCGAGCCCGCGGGTTCGAGACCCGCCTGGGCAACTTGGCAAGACCTCATCTCTACAATAAATCAAAAAATTAGCCGGGCGTGGTAGCGTGTGCCTGTAGTTCCAGCTACTCGGAAGGCTGAGGCGGAAGGATCGCCAGAGCCCAGCAGGTCGAGGCTGCGGTGGCCGGGAGTGGCCACTGCACTCCAGTCTGGGCGACGGAGTGAGACTCCAACTCAAAAAAAAAAAAAAAACATAATGAACACAGAAATAATACAGAATCTCAGAAATATCTCCAGGGAACAAAAAAGAACAGAGCGAAGAAAAGTGGCTCAGGAGACATGAAGTGAGACAAGCAGCTGCAACTTAAATAGAGTGGACAAGACTGGTCTCATTAAGAAGGTGAAGTGTGAGCAAAATACTTCGAGGGGGCAAGGGAGGGAGCCATAGATTTGTAGGGGAAGTCTTGCCTGGGGAGAGATGCAAAGGCCCTGGGGCAGAAGTGGGCCTGACCCATTTCAGGCACAGCAGATCAATGAGGCTGTAAAGGAGCGAGTGACAGCAACTGGAAAAAAGCCCAAGACAGAGTCAGAAAGGGATGGAGGCCAAATCATGTTGGGTCTCACAGGCCATCCTAAGGACTTTGACTTTTACTTGGATAATATGGGAAACCTTTAGAAGAAGGTTTTGAGCTGAGAAGTAGTGTTAATTATCTGACTCATATTTTTGAAAAAGTGGATGAAGAACTGATCACTGTGTTGTGAGTCGTCTGGGATGGGGCAGGGACCTTTAAGGAGACTTTTCCACACACCCAGGCTGGAGGTGAGGGATAAGCTGGTAGCAGTGGATATAGATGTGAGAATATTCTAAACATGGGAAGATTCTAAAGAGCGATTCGACAGGCTGAACTCAAAGATTAGGGCTGGGATCTGAGAGACAGAGAGGAGACAAGAGGACTCCAATACGCTGCTTAATTCATCAAGCTAATTTGTAAACAAAAAATTCATGACAACCTTGTTTACTGTGAAATCAATGAATCCACATTTGCTCTAAATTGCCACCTTCCTAGTTACAGTGTTTAACTTAGTACAACGGAATATACAGCACATAAAAAATGAGGTCACATTAAGGATGTATCATCTACACCAGGGGTCCCCAACCCCTGGGCCATGGATTGGTACCAGTCCGTGGCCTGTCAGGAACCAGGCCACACAGCATGAGGTGAGTGGCAGGCGAGTGAGCAAAGCTTCCACCTGTATTTATAGCCCCTTCCCATCTCTCTCATTACCACTTGTCAGAAGGGCGGCAGCAGTATTAGATTCTCAGAGGCACACAAACCCTATATGGAGTGTGCAGGCGAGGGATTGATAACAGGCTGGCATACTCCTTATGAGAATCGAATGCCTAATAATCTGAGGCGGTGGTGCTAGCATTGGGGAGTGGCTGCAAATACAGATGAACATGAGCAGTGAGGTTTGACCGCACAGAGGCCATAATGAATCAATTGCTTGCAGACTCGTATCAAAACCCTACCAGTGAGTGGCACGTGAGTTTATGTACTTCAATTGCACAGTTGCATAGGGTGGCAGGCTTTAAGTCAGAATCCAACACTTGTTTTAGTCTGTGCAAGGCCCACCCATTATTTTATTTACCACATTCATTCATGCCTCTTTTTTTACTGATGAGTTGTACAATTATTTCGCAGTGTAATAATAGTAGAAATAAGGTGCACAATAAATGTTATGCACGCGAATCATCCTGAAACCATCCTCCCACCTCCCAGTATGTAGAAAATTGTCTTCCACAAAAGTGGTCCCTGATGTCAAAAACGTTGGGGACCACTGTTCTACACCACAGGTGAAAAATATTCTCAAATGAGGAAGTTCTGGGCATCAAATGATACATGGAAAGCACTCACATATTTTATTCCTACTAGTTTCTTGAATACACCAAATTTGTTCTCATACTGTTCTTTATTCTTTGTTTCTAAAATGTCTTTCTGGCCATTGCTTTGCTAAGCCACTGTCTGATCATGTGGCTCCTTGAGCCATGGTCGCCATGTTTTGTAGCCTTGGCCCCATCCCTTATCTTGGGGAGGTGAATCTTCTCTCTCTCTTCTCTAACCTACTTACTAAATTTACTTTATTTTCCACAAAAAAAAAACCACATTCCTTCTCCTAGGGCTTTGAACAGCTGATCTTTTCTCCTCATCAGCTAAGATATCCTCTCCACCCTGGTCACACATCTACCATGGTATCCCATTGTGTTAGTCAGGGTTCTCCAGAGAAACAGAACCAACAACTGGTTCACATGTTTATGGAGACTCAGAAGACCCAAAATCTACAATCAGCAAATGGAGACCCAGGAGAGCCCATGGCACAGTTCCAGTCTGAATCTGGAGACCTGAGAACCATGAGAGCTACTAGTGTGAATTCCAGTCTGCAAGTTGGCAGCTTGAAACCCCAAAAGAACAGATATTTAAGTTCAAGCCCCAAAGCAGGAGAAGACCAATGTCCCAGTTCAGTCAGTGCAGCAGAAGGAGTTCCCTCTTCCTCGTGGGAGGGTCAGTCTTTTGATTCTATTCAGGTCTTCAGTTGACTGATGGCCCGCATCAGGAAGGGCCATCTCCCCTACTCAGCCTACCAATTTAAATGTTAATCTCATCCAGAAGCACCCTCACAGAAACACCCAGAATAATGTTTGACCAAAAATCTGGGCACCCTCTGGCCCAGTCAAGTGGATACCTCAAATGAACCATCATCTTTGGTTTGTCCCCATTGTATTTGCCATTTTCTGTGTCTATTTTAGTTGTGTGTCTATGCATTTGTCTTCTCTATGAAAATATAATCTCCACCAGCAATTTTTTAAAAGAATGAACTAGTGAGATTTGATATTTAGGAGGGAAAGGCATGGATTGATGGCAAGGTGATGTTGGTGTGGAGAGGAGATGACCCATCATGGGAGCCAGGAAGAAGCTGGAGGAGAAGACCATGGGCCTGGACAGAGAGGGGACTGGGAGAGGGAATGGGAAGGAAGACAGGAGACCAAATCTTACGGGAAGAAACAGAATCTGCTTCTGACAGTCAAATCCTCCTGCATGCACTTGGGTTTTTACATTTCATCTGGAATAAAACCTCTTCTGGCCAGATCCCTCTGACTGTGGCCCAAGCAACAAATCAAGGCACCAAGCAGGGCAGGCCTCAGGCTGGGCTTCCCTGCGAAAGTGAGGGAGCAGGAGGAGAGACAGTGAGCCTGTGTCCTCACCCCAGCCTTGGAAGGTCATCAACGGGCCAGGTGATGGGCTGGTTCATCAGGACCGGCAGGGCTTCTCTGAGAGGCCCTGAGTCGGACAGACATGAGGTCAGCTTCCTGCACAAACAACTCTCGGCCTAGAATTCTTACATAGGGCTTTCCCGTGGGTATATACAGTTTTGTGTTTTGTTGATCAATTTTACTTTAAAAAAAGAAAAGAAAGCAGAAACTGTCTTTAAGAGTTGAATGTTATGTGCATTAATGTTACCAAAACTGTGAAGAAAAATGCCCCATGTATAACTGAAGCTAAAATCATACCTCCCGAGTTGTCATGTTTTTGTTTCACTGCTTTTCCCCAAAAATTTTATATAGAAGGATTAGTTTTAGAGGCATTGTTTGGGTGATCTTCTTCTTCTTCCAGGGACTCTCTCCAAGTAGAAGTTCTGGCAGGGGTGAGCTGTGTGGTCAGCTAGGTTGGTGTCTCAGAGGCCAGCACAAGGGCTGACTTGAGGTACTAGGTTTCTCCCTGGCAGGGTCTTCAGAAAGAGGGCACAATTGTTGGCTGGGCTCAGTGGATCAACCTGTAATCCCAGAGCTTTGAGAGGCAAGGCAAGTAGATTGCCTGAGCCCGCAGTTTTGAGACCCTCCCGGGCAACTTGGTGAGACCTCGTCTCTACAATACACCAAAAATTAGCTGGGTGCAATAGTGCATGCCTGTAGTTCCAGCTACTCAGAAGGCTGAGGCGGAAGGATCGCTGGAGCCCAGCAGGTCGAGGCTGCCGTGGCCTGGAGCGTGCCCTCCAGTTGGGTTGACGGAGCGAGACTCCAACTCAAAAAAAAAAAAAGAAAAAAGAAGAAAGAAAGAAGGCACAGTCTGGGAGGAGAAGCAAGCCCTGACGGGTCTTGGGTAGGTGGAGAAGAGCAAGAGTGCCCAAGATGGAGCCTGAGACAGTATGGTGGTGTGTCTGTTCCTCATCCTTCTGGGTGCTGGTGGCCAGTCAGATGCCTGCCCAGGCCAGGAGTGGCCGGTGGCCAGTCCTCTTCCTCCTTCCTCCTTTCCCTGAGCACTGCGGGTCTGGCATTTGTCTCTCTTGAGCCCTGAGTCTGTGCCCAGTCTTCAGGGAGGCTCTGGTATGAGAATCGAGAAGATGGAGAGAGCCCTGTCACCAGGAGCCTACCACTATCTTTCCCGTACAAGATGAAAGGAGATCTTCTCAGAAACAAGAAAGACAAATACATGAGGAGCTCTGACTTGGGCCTGCAGGGAGAGTTCTATGTGTGCTGAAGAAAAAGGAAGCCTCCTGGGCTCGAGGGCACCTTGAGTCAGTTTCCATGGGTGGTAAGAAGAGAGGACTCTCCAGGTGGGTGACACAGACTGAGGCAAGGCCTGGTAATGGGAGTAAGCTAGCCCAAGAGGCAGCTAGGAGGGAGGCCTGGGTGGACCCACCTCTAGAAATCCTCTGGACCTATGGAGGTGGGGAGAGAGTAAGGGAGGACAGAGAGATATACGTGTCAGAGCTGACAATCAAGTTTCTAACTTTAGGCCAGGCTCACACCTGTAATCTCAGCCCTTTGGGAGGCCATGGCAGCATCAGCAGGAAGATGGACCAATGAACTCTGGTGCATACACACAGTGGATTGCTCCAGGCATGCTGTACCTCAACTCACGTATTGCTAAAACTGACTTTGGTTTGGGAAGGATGGGAGATGCTAAGCCCTTCTGAAATTCTGGGAACTGGAGGACAAAGCCACGATAGTGGTATCGGTGCTATAGTAAGGCTTTTAAAGCATAAACCAGAAGATGACAGCCCGTCTTAGGGCTCTACTCTGCATTCTGGCTGCACTTAGAGTAAAGCCAGACCTCCTTCTTACCCTGGCCTCAAAGACCTCACGCCCAGCCCTGCTTGCATTTCTGCACCCACCCTCTTTCACTCATTCTGCCTGGCCACATTCACATGGCCAAGGTCATTCCCACCTCAGGACGTTTCTCTTCCTCCAAAAATCTATCCAGACTGTCTCTTGAGAAAGGCTCTCTGACCACCCTCTGGCTGCTGCATG
This sequence comes from Tarsius wallacei, assembly GCA_963574415.1. Lineage (NCBI taxonomy): Eukaryota > Metazoa > Chordata > Mammalia > Primates > Tarsiidae > Tarsius > Tarsius wallacei. The sequence continues at coordinate 9,656 of CAUYQG010028159.1, read as the reverse complement.
TAGCTGTGCATGACCCTAGGGGACTCCCTGTCACCACGGTCCCTATGAACAGCACAACTGCATGACCCAGGAAAAGTCACTGCCTCCTTCTGTTATGCTACTTTGGCCCGTCTTATTTACAGGTGTTGCAGTAGGTGCTGTAGGTGTCTGAAATGATTGTGTTAGGTCAATTAGGTCGAAGTCTCAGAGGCCAGCACAAGGGCTAACTTGAGGGACCAGGTGCCTCCTTGGCAGAGTCTTCCTGAAAGGGGGCACAGCCTGGGGAAGAAAAGGAAGCTTTGACTCAGGTGAGAAAGGGCAGGAGTGCCCAAGATGGGACCTGAGACAGTATGGTGGCGTGCCCGTGCCTCATCCTTCTGAGAGACGGTGGCCAGTCAGACGTCTGCCCAGGCAGGAGCAGGGGGCTGGTGGCAGGCTCTCTCCCTCCTTTCTCCTGTCCCGGAGCACTGCAGGCCTGACATCTGTCTCTTTTGAGGTCTCGTCCTGTGCCCAGACCTCAAGGAGGCTCTGGTCTGGGAATCAAGAAGATGGAGACACGGCCCTGTTGCCAGGAGTCTGCCACATTCTCTCCTCTACAAGATGAGAGGAGTCACTTAGGAACAAGGAAGAAGAACCCATGAGAAGAAATGATTGTGCTAATTACTGGTTTGTTGAGTGTCTGCTCTCTTCCACTAGAATACAAGCTCTTTGAAGGCAAAGACCCCGTCTCTCTTATTCACAACACTAGCCGGGTGCCTGAGTGCTAATTATGCTAATTATGCTAATTATGTGCTGAATGAACAACTGGCAAGTGATGGTGGCCTTGGGAGTCCCCAGACCCTCAGACCAAGCCCTGCAAGGTTCACCCCAAAAAGCACTTCCCTCATTGTGCTGCTGGGAGGATTATCATTAACGACATTTCCAGATTGGGGAACTGAGGGTTAGAGAGGAGAGAGGCCGTGTCCACAAGTAAGAGTGACAGCCAAGACTTAAACTCAAGTCTGGCCTCCACCCAGGCCCTGCTCAGACCACAGACGCCCTGGAAGTACCCACCATAGAGTCAACCCCAGGGCCCTCCTTGGTACTGCAGCCTCTGGAGCAAAAGAAGGGGGCAGCTGGGGACACCCCAGGTGAAAGCACAGCTCAGGTGTGTGCTAAGCCCCTTGGGGACCCACCAGGAGCCTGGCTCCTTCCCGCTTTCCTTAGAGTGGTGCTGGCGGCTGTCACAGTCCACGAACCCCAGAGACTGCTTGTTTCATCAATGGAGACAGCTCCCAAGCAGGCCAATCCAGCTTCAAACCACCCTGGCAGCGCCTGGCCACGCTGGCCAGATCAAATTTGAAGTTTCAGTGCCTTACAAGCACTGGTTGACTCAATTACAGGAGCTGCTGGGCTCAATCTTCCAGGCCTTTTTCCTCCATGTGTCATTGAAAGCCACGTCTCTCCACTGATTGGCTTCCTCCCCCCGCCCCAGCCAGGGCACAAGTCCCCTTTCCTCAGAGATGGCACCTTTGGTCAGCCGGGGGCCCTGCACGTGGCACCTCCTAGTGGCCCCTGCATTGTGTCTGCCAAGTTTCCTCCACCCACGACTCCTCACCCACTGTCCTCCGAAGCCCCAGAGACAGAGGCGGGGAATTACCGATGTCCTTTCTCTAGTGCATTGCATTTCTTCCTCACTAGCTTGAACCCAAAGTTCTCCTCCCCAGTGGTCCTGAAATCTCCCATGTGCTCTACGCCCCCCACTGATCAGTCGGCAGTTCCTTAAGGCAGGCAGCCCATGCACCTGGCGCCTCACACAGGGAAGGCTTGGCCCCTCATTCCGACCGGTTCCAACGTGTGGGAACAATTCATCTTTCATGCAGACCAAGGAGGATCAAAGCCATCCCCATGACAACCTCTGCAACCCTTTCGGCCTCCTGGTGTGCTCCCACTCTGTAGGCCAGGGAGGGCTGCAGGCACAGTGTGTCCCCGGCTGTCCCTGGACCTGGACGTCTGGTGCAGAAGGGTGGAGGCCTGCTCAGGAGGCAGCAGCAGAACCTGGCCGGCCTCCCCCTGCGGGAGGGGAGAAGCTCCTCTTCCCAGATGCATCCAGGAGCCAGGGCTGGTAGCCCGCTGGGACGTTGGGACCAGCAAGCCTGGTTCACTCTGTGCTGCTAAAACGTCGCATCCGTTCAAGTGACGTGGTAGGGGAAGAAATCCGCTATCCCCAGTCCCCGCTGCTTACGGGCAGATACCAGGGTGTTGGGGAAACCCCATAGCACAGGCCTCTGTCCCTAACAGCAGCACACAGAGGGCAAGAGCCAGCCACCAGCTCCTCTGAGGGCTGCTGCCCAGCTGGATCCTTCGCTCCCCAAGGGCAAGACCCATGTCTCATTCTTTATGTCGTCCCCTCAAGAGACCCGATACCAGGTTGGAACGAACATGTCATAACAAAATGCCAGTAGCTTTTAGTATGTTTTTGTATGAGTTTCCTAGGGTTGCCATAACCAATTATCACAAACTTGGTGGCTTAACATGGGGAAATATATCCCCTCCCGTTTTTGGAGGTCAGAAGTCTGAAATCAAGGTGTCAGCAAGGCCACACTCCCTCAGTGGGGCTACAGAAATGGCAGTCATTCCTTACCTGTCTGGCTTCTTGGGGCTGCCAGCTGTCCTCAACACTCCTTGGCTTGTAGCCACATCACTCCCATCTCCGCTGCAGCTTCACCTGGCCTTCTCCGCTGCGTGTCCCTGGGTCTGCTCTCTGTTCCAGGGATACACGTGACTGCATCTAGGCTCACCTGGACAATTCAGGACAAGCTCCTCCTCCCAAGTTCCCTAACTTCAATTACAGATTTTGCCATACAAGGCCAAATTCACTCTTTTTCATTAAGTTAATATCCACAGGCTGTGGGGATTAGGGAGCGTGTGTATCCTTGGGGGTTGACACTTTTTGTCTGTCTGCCTACCACTGCCATTATGTATAACTTGAGGTCTCAGGGCAGAACTTTTCTCCTTGGATGTTCACAGCACCCCAGGGTCACGTGCCATCCTTGCCCCCATTTTATAGCACTGAACGGAGAGGGGAGGAAGGGAAGGAGCTGTGAGATAAACTTGCTGAGACAAAGGTTTCGAGGATTCACGCCTCCGCATCCTGTCTTCCTCTTGTCTACTTTTGCAATCAGGCACTGGGGACTGGGTTTTGGTGGTTGGAAATATAGACCCTAAAGTCTAACAGGCGTGGACTCAGAGCCTGCTCCTGAGGCCATTTCTTCAAAATGCCAGCTTTGCAGCAAGGATATCCTGAGTATTAAAGGAAACAACATATGACAATACTTAGCTCAGGGCTTAGCAAATAGTCAGCATCCCATTGATGATAAATATGATTGGTCTTTTTGTGTAACTGGACAAATGTTTCCCAATCCCTCCTGCTTGCAAAACACTCGGTGGTAGCAGCAGTTTGCAGGGAGAGCGATGCGCATCCCCTGGAGTGACAGAAGTACTCAGGGCAGATGCCATTTGCTTCCTCATCCATCTCCTTTGTGCCTGCTTGCCACAAGGACACACTGATGACACATGTTAAATGCTGGGGCAAAGAAGACGCCACCCTCCCTCCCTTTCTCCACAGAAATGCACAGGGCGACAGGCGCAGAGGGAAATTGTGTTCCAGGGTGAGAGACGTCACCAGGAAGTTCCCATCTGGACTGCAGGGAAAGGAGAGGTAAGTGACGTCTCCCATAAGAGGCGATGCTTGAACCAATTCCTGAAGAATGCGAACACCAGGTGCGTGAGCTCTAGGTGCCAGCGCCTGAATGTTAGCTCAAGAAATGTGCACTTGTGGCTCTGGGAAAGGTCATGAGACACCAGAGAGCATCGTGCCTGATGGCACAGGAAGAAGTCTTGCGTGGGAATGGCCTTGGTGATGATTGATGATGACCATGAGCGTGAGGGCCGGATGGTCAGAGGCCTAGTGGGAAATCCAGGGCGCACCTAAGGGTGACCAGAGAGCTTAATGACATGCCTCCTCCCAGTGATGTCAGAAGGAAGTAAAATAAAAAAGAAAAAGACGGTGAAGCACTTTGGGGCTATCGGCAGTGGGAAACCATTACTCTCCTCTGGCCTGAAGGGCCAGGGAAGGAGTGAATCCCAGATCCCAAAGAGAGTGGCCCAGTGGGAGATATGGTCCCCATTTCATCAATAAGGAAACAAGCTCAGAGAGAAAATGGGACTTAGCGCATGAGGCCAGTTCAGGGGCGTGGCTCGGCTTATCCAGGCCTCTGACTCCCGCTCCAGTGCTCTCTGCATCGGGAAGGCAGGCCCCCAGATGGCGGCCCAGCCCCACAGAGGGTCCAGAAAGAGACCCTGTGGCTGAGTCGAGCCCATGGTTCCTCCATTCCCCTCCCCATACTTGACCTCTAGAGTCCAACAAAGGTGACAGCATAGGCAGCTAAGAAGGAGGGGAGGCAGCTGGTTGTCAGAAGGCAGGGCCATGTGCCTCTGGGTGAAAAGAGCCAGGGTGGCCAACATGCTTTGGTCAAAAAAAAAAAAGTGCATATCCCACCTGGTAGACCAGGTACGGGCCCAGCAGCAGAGGCTTCTTGATGAGTCTCAGCCGGTGGGTGGCAGAACTGGCCTGGCCTTGAGACTCCCTGCTCCAAAATGCCTTCCCTGCCCCACACTTCATCCTGGGCATGGGAACACGGGTCTTCTCTGTGCCTGGGTCCTCCAGACCTCTTTGGGTAGGGAGCAGGGAGGATTCCGGGAAAGCACATGGCTGTCTCCAACACCCACCAGCAATGCCCCCCATATCACACCGCCTTCCCCCTACCCAGGACATTTCATCTGGTCTGGGGACTTGAACCACCCTGCATCTTGAAATCTTTAGATTTTTTCCCCTATTTCTTTCCATCCCCAGCCATCTTTCCACCCCCTAAACACACAATCAGGCTTTAGCTTCGATGCTCAAAAGGCCAAAGTTGACTTTTGACTTCACCTGGATCATCCCTACCCTACAGCAGTGAATTCTCTGAGTCCAACTGCCCTATAAAGAAAGAAAGGAAGGAAGGGAAGGAAGGAAGATTAATGTTTCAAAAAGAAAACCATCTGGCCACGTGATTTTACATTTATTCTTGTGATCAATTAATCTGTCTCTCTTAGGCCATAAATCCCATGTGGGCAAGGCCTGAGTCTGATTTGGTCACTGTCCCACCTGGGGTGTTTAAGGTAGGGGTCCCAGACACAAGCAAATGAAGAAAGGGCCACTTGCTTTCCTCGGGCTTTCTGGGAGAACTGAGAGAGGACCCTAGAATCACCAAGTGAGAGAGCTGAATCACCTCTGTGGTTGCCAAGCTGACGTCTGTGAAGGCAGTTGTGCAAATCTTGTTTTGAAGGAATTAAAAAGCCTAGCCTGGGTGACAGAGCAACACTCTGTCTCTAAAAATAAAATTAAAATTCATAAGTAGTCTAATGAAGTCAATATCCATCCCCTCCCCAGGGACAGCTCGCACAAGCTCACCAAGATGGCAGCCACACTGATTTCCCATTAGAACAACTGTCCTTGTACTCTGGTTGTCTGTTGGCGACATCACAGATCCAACCCAAGTCCAGATCATGTGCCTGGACTGCCAGTCTCTACATGGCATTAAACGGGCGTGTGACAGCCATTGGCTCCCCTCCTAGAGCCAAGCCCCTCAGGTGGGCATGTGTCTTCCCAGACCACCTTCTTCCTCATCATGCAGTGCCCTGAGCCCGGGAGGAGGGAGAGGGAAGCAGCAGGGAGCAAAACCATCCCTAGATTGTGGGGAGGACCCCAGGAGCAGCTCTGCAGGGCACAGTGGTACCCCCTCCTCCAGCAGGGAAGTGAGGAAAGACACCCACTTCTCATCAGGACCCGCCTTCTCTGGCACCTTCCACTTCCCCTGAGTGGAGAAGCAGGCCCAGAGCTGCCTCCCAGGCCTGCAGCCAGAGCCTGCTGGGGCAATGTTAGGTGGTCTCTCTCCAGGCCTCTGCTGATAACCATACTAACAACAGATCACACTCATGAAGGGCTTACCCTTCCCAGCCAGGCCACGTGGTGTGTTTTACATACATTTGCTCATGTCATTTCAGTCCACACCCAGCAATTCCTTAAAGGACAAGATTGTGCTTATTTTACAGGTGAGGAAACTGAGGCCCATGAGTTTGCTGCAGTGATGTCCTCAATGTGTTCATGCATCACCCTGGGTAGTGCCCTTCCACCCTGGCTCGGGGTTGGCCATGGTACTGGCTTCAGCCCATAAAAAGGAAGCAAGTGTGATGACCACAGAGGCTGGAGACACTGGCACATGGGGCTTGCTGTTTCACTGCCTTGGAAGCCTTCTTACCCACTGTGAACAAGCCCAGGCTCAGACACCACGTGGAGAGGGGCCTGGTGGTACCAGTCATCCCAGATGAAGCCAAATTAACCAGCTGGCTCCCAGGATCCACCAATCGGTGGCAGACAGGTGAGGAAGCCCAGCCAAGATCACGCCAGCCTTTCCCGGGCCGGGCCAACTCAGCCGCTCCCATCTGAAATGACCGACTCCCCAGGCATGAACTACATGTTTGTCACATTAAGACGAGTGGTGGCTGGGCATGGTGGCTCACACATGTAATCCCAGCACTTTGGGAGGTCAAAGTGGAAGGACTGTTTGAGCCCAAGAGTTCAAGACCAGCCTGGGCAACATAGCAAGGCCTCATCTCTACAAAAACATCAAAAAATTAGTTGGGTATGGTGACACACTCCTGTAGCCCCAGCTATTTGGGAAGCTGAGGTGGGAGGATCACCTGAGCCCAGGAGGTCAAGGCTGCAGTGAGCTGTGATCATGCCACTGCACTTCAGCCTGGGTGACAAAGCGAGACTCTGACTCAAAAAAGAAAGGAAGGAAGGAAGACATTGATAATGAGGTGTTCGCTGCAGGGCACAAGTCCGTCACAGAGGTGATGTCACCTGGCTGAGGTCCGCAGAAGGGCTGGGATTCAGACTCAGTCTTTCTGCCCATAGAGCACACACTCTTAACTGCTAAAGCTTTAGTGCTTACAAAGCACTTGTTTTCATTACAGGTCTCTAATGAGTCAATCAGGTTAGAGACTCAGAGATGTTGAGGGACCTACCTAGGCTTGCAAAGCTCAGAGCTGGAGGACTCCAGCCCAGTTCCTGTGAATTCACATTCATGTTGTTCCCACTGCCCCATGAAGTCAGGGGCAGTCAGAGCCTGAAACTGTGGCTTATGAGGCGGCCTCCTCTTCCTGCCTCCAAAGTCCCCCAGACTCCTCCTGGGTTTCAGGAAAGGCCTGAGAGCATCTGCCTCCCACTGTGAGGTCTCAGACAGGACAGGTGGCCTCCTTGCCAGGGTGCCAGGACCACAGACGCACTCCTGCCAGTTTCTCACTCTCCCCTCCTTGCCTCGCAAGGGCTGTCAGTTGTCTTGGGTTCAGCAAGTGACGGGAGAGGATCGCGGCTGAGGTCACAGAGTGAACCAGATGGCTGTGGACAGGAAGAAATGGCTTCCTAGGCACCTACGTGCCCTTTCACCGGCCCGCCCATGCCCACTCCAGCGAGGGTGGATCCCTGGAGGAAGAAGGATGGGCTGGGAGGAAGGGCGGGTAAGTCACTCCCTGAGTCCCCAGGCTGATTGCCAGGCTGTGCAGAGGGAACTTCATGTGTCTCCTGGATTCTCATGAGATAGAGACACTTGGGCCTCCAGCAGAGGCCGTCCTGGCTGAGCAGCTACAGAGCCAGGATCAGGGCCACGGCTGCCTTCCCAAGGCTGGGCCACAACAAGGCCCCTCTGCACCTCCACCAAAACCGTGAAGTCAACAAGAGGCAGCTGTACCCTGAGGCAAGGAGACGGGGCCTCATGTCCCTTCCACCCGCGTTTGAAGCCCACGTCCCCCACCTACAATGCTGGGTGGATGTCAATCTCTTAGAGCCTCGGTTTCTGGTCTGGAAAACGTGGGTAACTGTCACATATCTCAGAGGTTGTCCTGAGAAAATGCTGGGAGAGCTTCTTGCCAACCACAGGCGCCATGTCCACGACTGATGCGGGGTGCTGTGGTGGCTGTCCATCTGACTCCTTGGCCAGCAGTCCCCAACCCTCAACGAAACCCCATAAATCCACTGCTTGGAGCTCAATGGGCTCATCAGAAGCCATCTGGCCCGACCAGCCCGATTTTACAGGCGGGGAGATGAAGACCTTGAGAGGAAGGCATGCCGGATTCCAAGGGCCAGGGAGTGCCGAGTGAGTCCCCCGACTCCAGTCCTTCGCTCCTTCCTGCATCCAACCTCAAACCACCCGCCACACCCCATTTCTCTCCACAGTGGCCTGGTTCTGGGTGGAGGCGAATCTGCAGACCCCTCCCTGCTCCCTGCATGGCTAACATGTCCCATTCTGAGTGAAGCAGCTTAGCAGCGGGGCCGCTGAACCGCACTGGGAGACCAGGTCTCCCCAGAAGACTCCTAGTCAGTGTCCGTGCTCAACAGGACTTTAAGTCCTGGCTGCAGCCTCTGGGAGACAGCTGAGATTCAGAAGCCCTTGGGTGTCTGTCCAAGCACATCGGCATCTGCCCTTGCCCTTGCTGAGGCCACCACAGCCACGAAAGGAAATCCTCGCCCCAACCCCGGCCGTGAGGAAGAATTAAGTTGTTTCATGTCCTAGGCATAACCCAGCACTGACCCTCCCATCACCAGAGCTGAGAGGAGCATGTTTAAAAGTGTGTTTCCCTCCTGCAGGTGTCCCACGAGATCCCTGGAGATCTTAGCTCCCCCACACCTGCTCACCCATCTGCTCGCCAGTGGAGGAAGGTCCAGGCTCAGTTGGCCCAGGGCCTCTTTCTGAGCCATCCTGGGGTGCTCCCCTCCCTGGAGGCGTCTGCCGCCCTCTCCCAAGGAAGAACCAAGCTTCTTGCTCACCTTGTCTTCCCCAGGGTCCCACAGCCCCAGCCGGCCCCCCAAGACACCCAGCTCGGCACCCATACTCCATGCCGCCAGTGCGGTGGAGTGGCCGGCCAAGCGCCATGAAGACAGGTCAAGCCCAGAAGTTCACCCCAGCCTCATCCTTGGGGCCAGCCAGTGAGGCCCTCCAGTGCTGTTTTTGAGCCCCAGTTTGAACCTAGGTTCCTCTGTTGTAAAGTGAGGAGAACCATACCTTCCCCTCGGAGCTGCTCAGATGAAATGAGATAGCATAATAGACACCTTACTGAAGAAGGCTCCCCAAAGGGTGTGGTCCTGCCTCTTTCCAGGCAGGCTCTGTGAGGCTCCTCCCTGCCTTCCTTGGGCCTGAAGGTCACTTGGGCCCTGACCTCTCCCTGAACCTCTGACCTTGGCTTTGTCACATTCCTATGTGCTGATGCCCGCCTGGGTTGGTTTTTGTTGTTTGTTTTTGAGACAGGGACTCACTCTGTCACCCAGGTAGGCTGGAGTGCAGTGGCACGATCTGGCCACTGCAGCCTCAACCTCCTGTGCTCAGGAGATCTTCCTGCCTCAACCTCCTGAGTAGCTGAGACTACAGATGCACACCACCACACCAGACTAACTTTTTGACTTTTTGTAGAGGCAGGGTCTTGCTATGTTGCCCAGACTGGTCTCAAAACAAACAACAAAAACCAACCCAGGCGGGCATCAGCACATAGGAATGTGACAAAGCCAAGGTCAGAGGTTCAGGGAGAGGTCAGGGCCCAAG
>CAUYQG010028157.1:0-19550 GCA_963574415.1 Tarsius wallacei | reverse complement strand
TTATGACCTTTATCAACTTTTATGTAGCATTTTATATATAAAAAAGTAATCTTTAGGAAAATGAAATAGCCGGGCTCAGTGGCTCAGCCTGTAATCCCGTGCCTTGAGAGGCTGAGGTGAGTGGATTGCCTGAGCCCGCGGGTTCGAGACCCGCCTGGGCAACTTGGCGAGACCTCATCTCTACAATAAATCAAAAAATCAGCCGGGCGTGGCAGCGCGCCTGTAGTTCCAGCTACTTGGAAGGCTGAGGTGGAAGGATTGCCGGAGCCCAGCAGGTCGAGGCTGCGGTGGCCGGGAGCGGCCACTACACTCCAGCCTGGGCGACAGAGTGAGACTCCAACTCAAAAAAAAAGAAAATGAATTAAGATTTAAAATTGATTCAGAGAGGAAAAACTGGCATACACAACGTTAAGAAATGTCCCCCTGACAATATGTTTCAAGCCCTCATCTCTTCTTTCAAAGTCTTCTGTCTCTGGCAAATATGACAATTCTTGCACCGTTTTCCTCAGTAGGAAGACAGACAATGTCTGAATGATTTCTGGCAAATATTGTGCACCTTAGGGGATTACCACCTGTGGGATGACATATTTCAGAAATAACTTAGTGCTTCTTAGAGTAACACAGTAAGATGTTAAGGTATGGTTTAAACCATTTGGAAATCCAACAGTCATCACTAAATAATATTAAATCCAAGTAAAATAAGAAAAGTGATAAAATATGTATGTTTCAGTTTAAATACACAGAAGTAAAGTATGAAAATACTAAAGAAATATGAAGGAGGAAGTCTCAAGAGAAAATACAAGAAAGCTAGCCTTATAACTTTGTTATTAATATGTAAGAAATTAAAAACATAAGAATTAATACACTACTGGAAAAATTGTAAGAATTTGGCATGTAAAAAGAAGAAAAAGATTTTTCAATGATAATATTTAAAATTAGAAAGCATTTATCTATAAAACGCAAACAAAAATAAAATATTATATATATATATTAGATAATAATGTTTTTTAAACAAGCAGTTACTCCTAAGAAGAATTATTTTCCCTTAAATCAAAACACACAGTCTATATTGGCTACTATTTACTGGGCACAGTTTGTCTTGTAAATTGAAGTTAGGCAACCTGAAACTATGAGAATTCCATGGGAAGTGTCTGAGTACAACATGATATAAAGGGGAACATGGAAGACCCAGGATGTCTTGGGAATGAAGGGGAGGAGGACGGAGCATGTGCCCTTCAATTAGGTCCTGCCATCAGTGGAACTGTGATGCCTAGAAGGTCTGGAGCAGGGACTTGGGAGTCATAGCTGTAGCTGTGTAGATGTCCAGGTGTGTTGCCTGGGAGAGACCCCACATGAACTGCCTTAACCTTACGGCCAGGCTGGGTTGAGTCCCAGACGTCGCCATGGACCCTACAAAGGACATCACCTCAATCTATCGCTGTGGAGAGAGCCCAAACCCAGGAGAAGAAGATGGTGCTTAGGAGCAAAACTGTTGTGCAGGATTCCTCACCCAAGGACTGTATTTGCAAGATGCACACGTCATCTACAAAGGCTGCTCTGACTGTACCCATAAGACCCTGCCCCAACCTTGGAAGGGCTTCCATGACAATAAGACCCAGGGGTCTGGTTCTGCATACTCAACTACTCCACTCAGCCAGGAAAGCCTTAGGCCTGGGGCTCTCTCTGGTGCTAGAAGCTTCTCTGCTGGACTCCACCAATGGCCCTGAAACCTCACAGACCTTGCAGCCTCTGCCAGAGATATCCATTTGATTCAATTTGGTTCAATTCAACTCCATTTAACACCCTTTCTTGGTATGTTCTGCATTTCTGAGGACTCATGTGAGGATCGAGATAAATTAGGCACAGACTCCATTCGAGATGCTTAGCCTGTTGAAGAGGAGACAGGCTTGGAAACAGCCAGCTACTGTGCCAACAGAAAGTCCTATGCCCAAGGGGGAATAGACCTGGCTGGATTTGCAGAGGAGAAGTGAGTAATTCTGATTGGAATGACAGAGAAGTCTGCAAGGGCAGCATGGAATTTAAATAAGGTTTAAAGGCCCAAGTAGACTTGAAACCAACTAGGAAATGGCAGGCTACAGAATTAGCCCTGGAACACCCTGGGGTAGTTTCTAATTTCACAAGTAAGCTCCTGAGAAGGTGCAGCCACATCAAGTCAGCATCCTGTTGAGCGGACTGTGAGTGGCTTTCTGGTCGACCATCTTCTCTGTCACGGCACAGCCTGCTAGTGGATCCTACTCTTTGTCACTTAGAAGAAGAGGACCCCAGGTGGGCTTCTATTCTGTAGCATCAGGCGCTATTGCATGGTTATGAAAGAGTCATTTCTTCTCTCTCAGATAGTCACTTTCTGGGCAGGAGGTGGGGGAAGTCCCTGGGTCTGGGAGGACTGTTGATCTGTGCCCCTTTGCCTTTCTGTGGAAGAAGAGGCATCGGGCAGCAGGTCAGCCACAGAACAGTGCTTGTCCTTCAGCTCAGTGACAGTGCTGAGCCACCCAAGTCATCCCTGCTGCCTGCCTCACATGTCTGACTGAATGCCCTCTGTTTTTCTGGCATCTGGGTTACATAATCAGGGTGAAGCCATGACATTGTGTGACTTCTTGTTCAAGAGCAAACTACGACTCCTTCACAGTTCCTTCTCTCCTCCCTCCTGTGAGCCCAGACACAAGGCTGCACCCACTAGACGGCAAAACATTGGAAGATCACAAGCTTCTCTCAGTGCCTGATGACACAGCTGGCCCTGCTCTCCTCTGCAGCTGGGTGACAGTTCCTAAAACCCAGCCAAGGACTCCACCTTGCATGTACACACTTGAGGTGGAACGCACCATCACGTGGCTCCCCATACCTGCCAGTGCTCAGGACAGACTGAGAACGAAGATCAAGGTGAGACAAGAGAATGCTCCTCTCTATGGTAACTGATCCCACAGTTTCACCTTTTAGGAAAAATGACATCTGATTTATTATTCCAAGAAAGAGCAAACAGGACCCGAGACACTGTGTAAGTCCAGAGCAGAAATGAGCTCCATAAAGGGCTTCTTTTATTTATTACACTGAACTAAACTCTCCCTGGTCTGATAGAAAACTCACAATCAAATCCTCATAATAACAAAGGGTGGCAATGAAGCCGGCCCGGGGGTGAGTGGTTGACTAGAGGCTGGTGATGGATTGGAGGCTGGTGGTGGACTGGAGGCTGGGTAAGGACTGGAGGCCTGGGGTAGACTGGAGGCCTGTGGTGGACTGGAGGCCAATGGTAGACTAGAGGCCAGTGTGGCTGTCCAGGAGCCATGTAGTAAAGAGAGAAGTCAGGACCGCCCTTGACAGAGCTCAGATAAGCCCATGCACATGCTTTTCCAGGTCTATACTTCCTTCCGACTCTGGTCCACACTCTGTCTTGGAGGTCAGTGCAAGCTATGGGAAAGGTCCTCAGCTAAAACCATGCCCCTGTTTTTGGAGCAGGATCAAGCACTGGGAGGTGCCTCCTCATCTCTTCTGCTCCTCTGTCTCCTCATCTGAAAAATGGGTATAGCAAGTCTTCACTTCTCTCACCTGATAGGGCTTTTGGCTTTGTTCTGTTTTTTTGGATCAAATGAGGCAATGCCAGAAAGAGGGCTTTGAAGTCTCTGAAACTTTAAACAAGTCTAAGGTTTACAGTGAAAAATTTCAAGTGAGAAATTTCTGAATTGTGTTCTTGAAGTCCCAGGTGCAAAGGAAGAGCGGGAAGAATCTTGAAGTCATTATATTTTTCTTTTATTTGCAGGTTCTTTTACAGTGTGGTATCAAGCTTGATATTCAGGTTGTGTCCGCTGGGGTTTCTGGGCTGACAATTTGGACTAAATTGAGAATCTATTGGAACTCTTGTCAAAAGATTGAATTCTCTTTTACTAAAATAAAGATCTATAAGACTTGTTGCTTAACAAAATAAGAACACTGACACCTCTGAGCTCTGCCTCTGTGTGCAAGAGTAATGTATTAATAATTGGGAAAAGATGGCATCGAGTTAAAAAGAGTACAGGTAGAATTCCTGGTTTCAGCCCCCAAGAGTTTACTGACTCTAATCTTTTTCTGAAGCTACAGCAGTGCCATACACATGCACACAAACACATACACAAAGCAGAGAAATCAATGTCTTTGTAGAAAACATATTGACAGTGTCTATGGTTGTACTGATGCTCACTCCAGCAGTCCAGTTCAAGGACAGATAACAGGCTTTTTCTACAATAAGGCAGAAGGTAGAGATGAAAATAGTTTATCTTGAGCAGAACCATGGCTAATTTGAACAGAGCAAATGAGTTTCAACTTTACTTATGGAATCTTACAGATTTTAAGATGCTTTTTAAAAAACATCTACATTCACATCTCAGGTTGAGACACATCCTCGCATTGATGACCTTGCACCACCACTGCTGGTCCAGCAAAATGGCAGCTGTCTCTCTTGGTGTCACTTCAGAAAGATGGAGGTGTTGTCTGTCAACCTCAGGCACAAGTTGAAGAGAATTCACAAGCAGGGCAGATCCCCTCAAACAGTCACAAAGGCGAAGGCTTTCCCTGGAGCTAAAACACGCTTGGGAAGAAGAGAAATGGTGACTGGCAAAGTGCGCCATGAGACTGTGTGTCTGGACAGGTAACAGCAAGCTCCATACAACAGGCAGGACTTCACTGTCATCCCGGAATGTGACAGAACAGCCACAGCCCTGGTGTTTAAGGCCGCACACCAGACAAGGGACCTTGGAGGAAGAATGCCATCTATAGATGTTTTGTAAACAACTTCTGGTAAAATCAAGACTTCAAGAGGGTGCCAGCCTTGACTTGCAGAGTGAGTGTCAGGGGTGGGATTGAATGCTGGGTGCTTGTGCAAAGTGCTGTGATTTTAATACTCTTGAGGGCGGGAAACAATGGCTGTGGAAAATCACAGATATCCACGAGTCTACAGAGAGATTAAGAAAAGGCAGATTCTATGAAGCTTTAGGAATTCCTTTATCAATGTATATATAATATATATATATACACACACACACAAACACATATGCACACATATGTAATATATATGCAGATATTTGCAAAGAGTTTATAGATTAAAATTATATATATATACTCTTTTATTAAGGGGTGAGGCCTTTGGGAGGTCATGAGAGTGAAGTCTTCATAAAAGGATTTAGAACTCTTTCCAATAAGCCTAAGGGAGTTCATTCACCCGCTCCACCTTGCGAGCACACAGTGAGAAGGTGCCGTCTATGAACCATGAAACGGGCCCTCACCAGACATGGAATCTGCTAGAACCTGGATTTTGGAATTCCAACCTCCAGAACTATGAGAAACACATGACTGTTGTTTAAAAGCTGTCCTGTCTGTGGTGCTTTTTGTCGGTGGTATTTTTGTTACAGCAGTCTGAATAGGCTACGACAAGCAGCCTCCAGGGTTCACTCATTCTCATACTGAAAAAGTGTTAAAATTAGTATAATTTTTATAAACTATTACCTTTACAGAAATTTAGGAAAGTTTCAGACTATGTTTTATCTCAATTAAAATAAGTTGTATCTATCTTTAGATTTCAAAGAATTGTTGGTCAAATTAAATTTGCATTAGGGAAGATTCGGGAAAGGCATATTTTAAATGTCTTACAGTCAGAACTTTTTAAATATATATTTTCAATATTTCCCAAAAATACAGTTATGCATGACATATCAGCATTCTGGTAAATGACAAGCCACATATACATACAATGGTGGTCTCATAAAATTATAATACTATGTTTTTACTGGATATTTTCTATGTTTACATGTGTTTTGATATACAAATATCTTCGTGTTATAGTTTCTTACAGTATTCACTACAGTAACATGCTGTTAGGTATGCAGCCCAGAAACAATAGGTTACACCATACAGCGTAGGTGTGTGGTAGGCTATACCATCTAGGTGTATATGAATACAAGCTATGATAATGACACAGCAACAAAATCGCTTAACAATGCATTTCTCAGAATGAACCCTGTCATTAAGTGACACATGACTTTATATGACATAGGGATAAGCAAACCATACATGCTCAATGTTTAATGATTGACCAAATGAAGAATTCATATGATTTAAATCAAGCTTTTAACACTAAATAACAAATTTGCCAAACTTTTTACAGCTAAACAAGCCAAAATTTCCTTTTTAAAGACTATGTAATTTTATACTTTCTCTGGAAAGAAGTGGAAGAAGTGAAATCTATTCTGAACCATACCTTAGGTATTATGTGAAGCAGGGTTATTTTGTTTCAGTCATTTATGGAGGAACTTGCACAGAACATACCATAAGTAGTGGGGAGGAAGGGGGTTACAGGTAGGGGAATGATTGGGTGGACATTTTGGTGAATTCAAAATTTCAGCCAAGTCAAAATATTCAATAAAGCCAGATGCAAAAAACAAAAAAAAACCAGACAGCAACAAAACAGAACAACACCAACAACATGGCCAATTGCAAAAGCAACACATGAGCCTGACCGTCCTTCTGTGTCCGAAGCCCAAGTCTTCCTGGGCCGCTGTGCCCCCATCTGTGCACTGGCTCTCCCACCCTGACCACAGAGGCAACTGGGAATGTTTCTTGATAGGAAACAGATGTTGAAAGCTTAGTTCATTTTAAGCTAAATCAGAGTGACCCAGACCTTAACATGTTTGTGTCACAACAGCTGAGTCACACATTATTTGATGATTTCTCCTATGTGTTCAGTTTAAGGCATGTGATGTATTCATTAGAGATGAAAATTGTGATATTTCTTAACATAAAGATATTTAGTGGGTTTACTTGGTCTCTGAAAAAATAAAACCCAAATACATCCAACTTCAGACCCAACTGACAAAACTCTAAAATGTATTCAACTAATTCACTTTTGAAGTCCATTCTTACAGTCAGTTCCTTCCCCAAGTGCTGTAGAAATCAGCCTCTCAGTTGGATAGATATGACTGTGTCTCCTAGAGACTCGGATAAAGCCCTGGTCCTACCCGGGTGATTTGTGGAGATACATTTTAAATGCTCTTTAGGGATGGAAGTATTGACTTAGAATTTATGGCAAGACAGAAATCAGCTTATAAAAACATATGAGAACTGTCATACCTAGGAATTAAGTGAATCCACTAATACATAAAAACTTATTGATATCCACCTGTTAAAACAGAGTCACTAGGATACCTTTCTTGTTGACATAGATAACCAGACAGACAAAATAAATTCTGCATAGCCAAAACACTATGCTTTGGGGGAAAAGGAAACAAACCTCTTTTAAACCCTGATAATTCATGATTTATGATTTAGAAGCTTGCCAAAATTATTTCTCCCACTTATTTAAATTTCTGAGTTATGCTTTAGTTATTTAAATATTTTAGTTTCTTCTTCAGATCAGTTGTGCATGTGGCAGAATTGGGTAAAACCATTTGACACTTCCCATCGAACGCCAATCCTCAGCTTTAAGCAGAACTGTGAATGGGGACAGCCCCTCCCAGCATTACTCTTCTTTCCTTGTGTTTATAGTCATCTACTCTTCAACATTAGTGCTAGCTGCCCAAGGCCCCCAAGCCAATGCCACCCACCTGCGTCTCCCCTGCATGTCCCTACCTTCTGGTATTTCAGCCACTCGTGACTCCACCAGAGATGCCTGTTCTGACCAGCACCTCGCCAACAGGCATTGGCTAGTCCATGCTCCTTCTTGATTTTTGCCAATTCACACGTGTTTCTCCTCTAGGATATATGTGTGTATCTTCACACAGGCCTTCTGAAGATGCTCATCTCACATGTGGCCTGGAAGATTTTCCACAACTCTTGAAATCAAACTACGTAAGGCTCTGTGCACCCTAAATACATTAGGAATGGCAGGATTTTATTTGATTCTAATTTCCTCTAGTGTCAGACTTTTCTGGAACTTAATTTCTTGTCAAAGGAAACAATGACATTTCTAAGATCAAACAGCCATTCTCTGGAACACTACCCCATGTCAGAATATGCAAACAACAAATTTCTTCCACCATTGCAAATTGAAATGTTGGAAATGTCTATCATTTCAATCAATGATGTGCTTGTGCGGTGAAACAATGTGTAACAATTTATATCACTTGTCAAAAAATGTAACCTTGAGCAATGACTATTTAGAGACTAATGTCAGTATCTGGACTCCAGTGGATTTGGGGTTAAAAAGTTGGAAGTTTGAAAGAGCAAAAGGTTTATCAGAGCTTCTTTTTAAAGTAAGCTGCATAAGCTGTCATTCTTTATGAGGCCTTGTTTTATCCCCTGAAACATGGCCTTGAAATTTGGTGTGCATGAGAATATATGAATATTGAATCAAAGATGCATGGCTGGCATATTTTATGAAGGTTCCCTACAATCTAACTATAAAGGATCACTAGGAAAAAAAAGATAACTTTTATTCTGCTTGACATGAAATTATGCAGCGGAGCTTCTAGTCAAAACAGACAATGTTAGAAAATGTGATAATTTTAATCCAACATTCCCCTTTGCTTTCAGAATTTTTGCAAAGATATTGCTCCAGAAGGCACAATACGGGTATTCTTTTCAAATATGATCAACCGAGCCATTCACAAGTTAAAATAATAAAAGATGAAATCATATTTAAACAACACAACCACCTGGGCTTAGTAAAATAGACATCACACTCCACAAACACTCAATGGCACACAATATTTATGTAAACGCCAGGGATCAGAGCACACGTTATAGTCATCATGGATGGTCTCCAAGCCACTTACTAGAACAATAACTCAGAAGAGCTGGTCTGTGACACTGGCTAATCCTTTGCAGGACAAAGACTTAAGAAGCATGTGGACCGGTGACCATGAGGTGATAGAAACAGTGTCATAAGGAAAGATGGGGTCCCCACCACCAGGCTTGCAGAGAAGCAAAAGAGGTGGACGTTCAATCAGGAACTAGAATAGTAAGGATCTTGTAAATGAACATATGGAGGGAAACCTACCCCAGTTTAGGGCTAGAAAGACTTCTCAGGAGTGATGTTGAAACTAAGATGTGTAGGAACAAGACACACGAATGTGGAAGGAAGGGAGGGAAAGGGCTGAGCAAAAGGGGCACCTTGTGTGAAGGAGACACATGTCACCAGAGTCACATTCTCAGTTCCTGAGAGAAGTCAAGGACCTCAAACTCCACAGCCAGGCAGGGCCTTGGAGACATAATGCCAGAGAAATGTGCAACCCAGGGTCTACAGAGGGCTTTGCAAGCCACATTAAGTGACCCAGACATTTTCCCAAGGTCAAGTTATGTCAACATAAAACCATGATCGAATGTATATTTTCAAACATCATCCTCATTGCTGTGTGAAGACACAAGAGGTGATCAGATTGGAGGCAAAGTGACCACAAGGATACCACTGCCATCAGCTGGAGGTCAGAGATTTTAGGGTGGTGGCAATGGGGCTGGGAAGGTGTGGGTGTTGGGAAACATTTGAAAAAATTAAAACCTAAATTTATATCATAGTTGATTATCTTTAAAAAGTAGTACCCCAAATTAGGCATAGTATTACAAGAGTGGCAAACTCGGAGTGGTAAACTCAGGTCCCACTTAAAAGAAGATGAAGTAAAGCATAAAGGGTTTTGGCTCCCTATTATCTGAGAAGTGCAGTGGAGAATGGTCAAGGTGGATGACATGGGCCAGGAGGCAAAGATATATAAAAGCAATCTACAAAAACAGGAAACACCAAGTCATGGAAGAATTCTCTTGTTTGGTTTCAAAGAGCAGAACTGAGGCTTCCAGGGAGAAGCAACAGGGAAGCGACTTTTGAATCTGCCTGAGAGTTCCCTAACAGTTGAGCTGATTGCTTAGGCTTCCTCCCAAGGTAGTTTGCTGCCTACATGTTGTGCTCAGCAAAGACTGGGCAATCACTTAGCAAGAGATAAGGAAGCTCACACCTCCTTGAATACTGATCTTAAAGATTAAAATTTGCTCAGAGAGAAGGCAAAATTAGAATCTGTGAGCAAATATGTTTGGTGGATATCAACATAAATATTTCTAAAAGTTAATACGGGGTGGGGGGGTGGGAAGGCTATTCAGATACCACCTTTGATTTGGGATTCCTAAGTTCACTGAATCTAATGTGATGACTTCCTACTCCTTTTATACCAAATGAAGTATGATCCATGAAAACTTTTGGAAATTATAAATAGGAAACAAACACAGGACACCCCATAGGCATTGATTCTTGGGTCAGTTGCAGCCAACTGAGAATGATACTTCCAAAGTGGCCACTGGGATCATGCCAAGTAAAAGCAAAGAAGTGTCATTCCAGCTCAACATACCTGCTAGAGCATCAGAGTTCCAACATCAGGGAAAGGACTAGAAAGATTGCTGACTCAGTGATGTTGTCTAGAGCCTGAGGTCAAAGCATCCACAAATGCACTCAGGATTTGCTCCAAGGTTTTTGACAGGGTGTTGTTTTGCAGTTTATAGTATATCAGTCCCCCCACCCCCACCCCTGCATACTCCTCTCCTTGGTCAGCAGAACCATCCTTGCACACAAAGGAAGAAGAGTTCTTGCTCTGGGCCCGATACTTACAAGGTCCTTTGCTGGCCCTTCTGCTCCTACAGAGTGAAGAATCCATGGAGCCAAAGGTGAGACCCCATCTAGGGGTGAATATTGAACTTAAAGATTAAAAATTCATCTACACTATCCACACACACCCCTCACCTGGTCCTCGTCACTCAGGCAGCCCACATCTGACCAGGGCCCACCTGGACCTCTCCTGTAAATCTGATCTTGTTGCAGGAAAACAGAGTGACCATGACACCAAGGCTATCTTAGGAAGTAGCAGTTTATTAGCATCAGTGCAACTCAGCAGGCTAATGCACCAAGGCTGAGCAACTCGGAGAAAGAGGAGAGGGGTTTTATACCTTAGTTTAGGTAAGGGAAGGGGTCGGGTTTTGTGTCTATACATTTTTCTTTGGAGTTTTCAAGGTTGTATTTAGCAAAACCAGATTTTCAAAGAACAAATTGTCTTCAGGGTACACATGACAAGCAAGGGTTGTAAACCAATAACTTCACAAAGAGAGGATGTGGGGGTAAAGTTGTGAATGGATTACTAGCTTTCATTTTCAGGAAAACAACCTTTGGCTATTTGATTTTCTCACTTCCCATTGTCTAGCAAGTCTGGAGCTTGCCGGTTGATTTTTAAAAGGAATACTTTTAACTGTTATCACCCCTCTCTGCCACAATCTCTTCATGGCAGACTCTAGGGCCAAAGGCTGGCCAAGGAAGGCAGTCTGTAGAAAGGCATGACTAGGCATGGGCACATGGTCTTAGATGGGGTATCCACCCATGCTGCAGGAGACCCAGCCACTGGTGAGATGGAAGGGGTAAGTCCTCACTGAAGCATGGCCCATTCTACAATCCCATATCCTAGCATGGAACTCTAAGGAAAAAAGAATTCTAAACAATTCATGGGTGGCAGACTCTTTCCAAAAAGCATCAGATAGTAAATATGTTCTGCTTTGTGGCTGTGCAGTCTCTGTCACGGCTTGTTCACTCTGCCTCGTGGTATGCAAACAGCCACAGACATCATGACAGGGCTGTGTGTGCCTGAGCTCTGCAGAATACAAACCAGGTCTGAAGCATAGTCCACCAACTCCCGTTCCCAGGATGTGCATGTGTATTCATCAAGCTGAGGGGGTAGAACTTAGCTATAACCTCTAAAGACATCCAGGTATATCACATGTGGGCCTCCCTGTGTATCTCTGCTCAGCCCTCATGGAGCCCAAGCATGTCCTCTAGTTTTAAAAAGCCCAGGCTGGAAGTATCCAACAAGTGGCCTCCAACAGTAGAACCAGCATCTCAGATGCTTGAGAGAACTAGAAGAAAACCCAGAAGTCCCAAAAATGTGGGTACTCATGACCCGAGCACCCTCAGAAGATGGGCAAGATAGAGGAGCATACAGGAGGCTTTGGTCCTGGAACCTGATCCTGCAGCATGGGGGAAATGCTATCATCTGTCCCTCAGACATGTGTGTGATTCACCTCAGCCTTCTGCCTTTGCTGTATGCTGGCTTTGAAACGCTCACGTGGGCCTTCTCCTCCTCTGCCTCTCCAAATCTACCCTACCTTTAGAGCTCAGCCTGCATCCTACTTTCCCTGACACCTGCTTGCTGATTCACCATGGCTCGACTGGTCCACACAGCCAGGCATCACAACACCCAATGCATGGTTTCTAGTAGATGCCAAGGTGTATGTCTCTCCACATAAATCATAAAACATGTGTGTCCCTTACCTTGGCCTTCAGGTCTGTTATCACCCTACAGCAAGTCCAATGTTATGGGTTCTCGGTGAAGTCTCACGGGGTTCCGACGGCGCTTCCGTGGGAAAGAATGAACTGTGGACTCATATCAGCTTGGCACCATCTATCCCTCGTCCCATACTGGGGAATGAAGAGAGGGCGTATGGTTGGCAGCCAGGAGTCTATTTCTCATAATCAGTGGAACCAGTGTTAAAATGCTGTTTCTGTTCCAAGGAAAACATACTCAATGGGTTCTAAACAGATAGCTCAGTGGCTCTCTCTTCCATGAGCAGATGAGCCCGTCCCAGCCAGCTCACTTCCTCTGCTGCGTGAATCCATCGCTTCAGTGAGAAAGCCATGTCACCGTCCTCACAATCAAGTTCACCGCCGTGTCAAGATCACACACAGCTCTGCTCAGGGACTGTGCAAAATAGCTTCCCTTAATTGTTACTAATCACTGCTCTTTACATTAACCCCACCCATGAAGATCTGGCTGGGAGCCCTACAGCCCACTTAGCAGTTTCGGGTTGTTGTTTTTTTTTTAAACTGGAACGAGCTGTTCTCTTACTCCTTTTTGGGAACACTCCAAGCACTCCAAACAGCTCAAATCCCATAGATAAACGCCCTTGTGTCAAAGATAATTACCAAGTACAGACGGAGAAGGCGGGATAGAGACAGTGTGTTCCTGTTGTCCCAGGCCCCACGGTTCTAAAACAGCAGGAGGGCGCCTTCGCCTGTGCTAGGCGACCCTCATGGGAAGAACAGCAGAGATTCTCACTCTCCTCTGCCCATCCTCAACTCCAGAGTCTGATGACCAGAAAGAAAAGGATGAGTGAGGCGGCTTTCCCTTCCCTCCTGTGATCCTGTGGACAGCCATGGCATTGTGAATACCTGCTCCAGGCAGGAGGGCACAACTTGCTTTACCAAGCAAATGCTGGCTTGAGGCAGGTGCAGCCATTCATCACCATTTCAGTAGGCGTCATGCTGGCTTTTATCCCTGAAGGACGATCCAGCCACAGCAGCTCCTGACTGGTGTGGGTGGCAGCATGCTGCCCAACACTGGCAGGATTTCACAGTTGCGATCAGACCACGCTGCCCAGCTGGGCAAGAGACATCTATCTCACCCTGCTGAGCTGCACCTCTTCAGGTCTGTAACACAATCCTGCTTCACTCAAAGTTGAGGACAAATTGCAGAGAATCTGCCAGGTCTCCACAGCTGCTTCCCTGAACAGAGTCATATATGTGGTTTGTGTTCCTTGTTTTGTCCCTGAGCCCATGTGTGAGACTCCTTTGTGCATGTGCATTGTGTATGTGTACATGTGTGTATGTGTGTGTTGTGTGTACACGTGTGTGCAGGTGAGCTGTGTGTTTGTGTGTGCATGTTTATGTGTGTGCTCTGTGCTGTTTGTTCACGTGTGTGCTGAGTGCACTGTGTTCACACGTGTGCTGTGTGTTTGTCCATGTACACGTGTGTGGGCATGTCTGTGTTTGTATGTGAGTATGCACAAGTCCCCAACTGTGCTGAATTGTCAGTGACCTCCTGACCATCTGCCAGTTTCCCTCAGCACACCATGAACACCAAGGGCAGCCGACTTCTGTTGTGTGTCACCTGTTTTGCCCAGCACAGTGACTGGAACCCGGCGGGCATCCAACAAGCCTTTGTCGGGCAAATGAGACCAGTTGGAGCATAGACAGCACAGCTCCCTTCCCCCAGCGCTGACTGTGTGCAGGGCCATCCCAAGTCTGCAGAAATGTTGACCCACACAAGCCTCAAATCCCATTCTTGTCATGAGGCAGCTGAGGCGCAGGGTGGTGATGTCACTTGCCCAGGGGCTCTAACAAGAGCTGGAGCCCCAGGGAGGAAACCCAGGCCATCTCTCACAGAGAGTCTGAATGTTACACCACTTACTCTCTTGTGAGGCTGCATTCGAATCCTAGCTTTGCCTCTTACACGTTCCATGGCCTCAGGTTCCTCATCTGTGAAATGGTGCTAAAGGAGTCCACCCAGGTAGGATCATTATAAGGACAGTGAGATTCTGTGAAGAGTGCAATCTGAACTTTGTTTTGGGCAAGATATTTCTCTGAGTTTCATCTAACAATGATCTCGAATTACCGGAAGTTACATCCACTGATTCATGCAGGCTCCCTTGGGGGAGAAAACCTCAGGAGCAACGTTAGAGAAACATCTTGTCACCAGCTGATGAGCGTTTCTACTGTTGAATGGCCCTGAGGTGACAGAGCACTGGAGATGCCTCCTGCCTGGGATGCTTCCCTGCTGCTCCTGGAACCCAACTGAGCTGACATGAAGTTTGTGCCAAAGGGATCCCACCAGCAGGGAAACTAGCCTAGGAAGGTGGCTTGATCCAGATTGGTCTAGTTTCATTCTGGCTAAATTTGAATTCCACAGAGATTTGGAGACACTGATCAAGTGAAAGCCCCTGCATCACAGTCCAGAGAGTTGCAAAACAGATCTTTTACTGTCTGATTCCACCTAAAAGTGTTTCTTCCCAGATAGTTATGAAGCGCGAGAGTTAGCCATGCAGGTGCCTTCTATGAGTAAATGTATCTTGTTGCTCTGTTTTTGAAGGAGTGGGGGGTGCGTGGGACTATCTGGATTTCTGCTGTCTCCTGAAATACATTTCAGACCCACCAAAGTAGCCCAAATGCTCAGTCCCATGCTATCTTTTGTCCATGTATGGACGTACAAACGTCAACACATATCAAGAAACACACTTAGGATGAGGATGCTCTTAACAGAAAGGAGGGAAAAAGAGTTTCAGTTAACTCCACCCTCCAGACAGCCACCACAAGAATAAAGCCAAGTGTGCCTTAGGCCAGAGTTTAAAGCCACGAATGGAGAAGGTGCAGCAATACTGCACATAGACCCACCTAAATGAATCGGGAAAACTGACCATTGATCATTGTCAGTCTCCATCAAAACTGTGGGGGAAAAAAGTCCAACAGATAATTTACCTATGTCCATAGCACATTTCTCTACTTTTGTCCTCCATGGTGTTCAATTTATTGTTAGCACAAGGATAATTACAGCCAGTCACATAGCAGCATGCCAGGTACAGGATTGTATTCTACAAAGTTTATTGGACAAGCAGCAGCTTCTTCTCTCCCCTGTGGGATAGACAGCACTATTTCTTAAGCTATCTGTTTTACAAGCTGTGATAGAGGTAGGCCCATGATACAGAGGAGGCCTCACCTCTTGTGATGGTTCATTTCAGTGTGTCAACTTGACTGGGCTAAGGAGTGTCCAGATTGCCAGAAAAAAGTATTTCTGGGTGTGTCCATGAGGATGTTTCTGGAAGAAATTAGCATTTAATTTTGTTGATAAAGGTCACTCTCAGCAGTGTGAGTGGCATCATTCAGATTGTTGAGAGCCTGGATAGAGCAAAAAGGCAGAAGAAGGGTAAATTTGCTCTTTCTTCTGGAGCTGGGACATCCATCTTCTCCTGAAGTTGGACATTGGCCTCCCAGTTCTAGGTCTTAGGTCTTGGGAATTACACCAGCAACTTTCCTGGGTCTCCAGCCTACAGATCCTGGGATTCATCAGCACCCATAATTGCATGAGCCAATCCCCATAACAAAACTCCCCATATCTCTCTGTCTATGTCTTACTGGTTCTGTTTCTCTGGAGAACACTGGTTAACACATCTATCCAGCCCATGCCAGCTTCCTGAAGGAAACTATAGGTGTATTGCTTTCTGAGAGCTAAGTAAGAGCCAGGCAGGAGAGAGGGGTAAACATTAAGAAAAAGTTGCCAATGGTGATGCCACCGTGAGTCACCATCCTTTCCTGATGAAACTTTATAATCATAGAAAGCTCCAGAAGGATGCCAATTAGACATTATCTCTCTACTGTAGGTCAATCCTCATGATGCTGTATTGGGGTTTCAAGCCATAGACCCTTGCATCTTGACTCCAAGCACACTAGAAAAGGTACTTCCCTGTCCAAGGATGGAACTGGAAAAGGATGGTATGACTAGAACATGTCAGCCCTTGAGAATACACAGCCGGACCTTCCACTCCATGGAGAGAATGAGCTCTCGGGGCTGAGGCCACACACAGAGAGACGATATGGGGAGCAATTGCATAAATTGCTTTTTATCTCATGCACCAAGGAGTGCAAACAAAGACAAGGCGTGTAGGGATGCCCCTCAGGGAGGGCCCGGTTTCCTGCACGTTCTGAATTCACTTGCATTGGGGTACATCTGGGGAGCTGGCAATGCTGGCATCACTCAAAAGCCCAGCTTCTCAAACCTGAGCAATGCACAGGCCACTTTAATGGGAGATATGTTATTTTGAGAATATATTTTTAGGTTCCAATTTGAGGAACGCTGACCTAAGAAGCCAAAAATATATCTAGAGGGGGGAGAAAAGGTGCATTTGCATTGCAAATTACCTCTCCCAGAGTGATTAGTCTTCATAACTGGTAAAAGAAATTCTGTTGGGCTATCACTGAAATGAAAACACAACATTTTAAAAGAAAAATCTTTCTCTTTTTTGCAGAGAGTCTGAGCATTCTAATTTCAGACCCCTGATCTCAGAGATGTATTTAAAAGACTTGAGGAAACAAGACGCCTCAGTGAAGTCCTGCTAAGACAAGGAGGTTGAGGCTGGTTAAAGAACAGAAGAATTCTGGTGATTTTGAACAGACTGCAGCTTTTTCATTCAAATTTTCTAATTTCCACTGAGTCATGACCAACTCCCATGGTGAAGGCTCTGCCTTGAAGAGTGAGTAAAATTAAAGTAGTGGACCATCTGATTCCTTAACAAGTCAGGTTACAAACCAGCCAGCAGGGAAGTAGAACCCGGTGGGACTGGGGAGGAGCAGAGAGTTGGTCCTGAACTTGGATGTAACGGTGAACACCCCAGCCCACAGCCAGGGCAAGACTTAGGAGAGGCATCAGCAGAGAATGGGCCTGGTTGCCATGTGGACTGGGCAAGGGCCACAAACCTGGGGCCACACAGGACCTGGGTTGGAATCTGCTGTTGTGTACAGGAGAGGAGGAGGAAACCTGATGCCCAGGGGAAGGGTTTCCTGTACCCTGAAATGCAAGAGAGAATGGCTTGCCTTCAGGGCTCAACTCACATAAGAGACAAGTCCATGAAGTGCTACCTTACACTACTTTCTAGGCTTCCCATGGCCTCACACCACCTGCTACTGGGGCCTGCAAAAGTCTGGGTAATACACAAGTGTTAAGTGTGATATTTTTCTCAAACGGTAGATTAAAAGGATTCGTGAAGACACTAAGACATCCACCTAAATCATCCTAATAGCTGCCTTCCAAGGAGTGCTCATTCTTGGTAAAAATACTGCATACGGGCTGGGCACAGTGGCTGAAATCTGTAATCCCAGCACTTTGGGAGACCAAGGTGAGAGGATTGCCTGAGCTCAGGGATTCAACACCAGCCTGGGCAACTTGGTGAAACCTCGTCTCTACAATAAATCAAAAAATTAACCAAGCATAATAGGGCACACCTGTAGTTCCAGCTACTTGGAAGGCTGAGGCAGAAGGATCGCCTAAGCCTAGCAGGTCAAGGCTGCAGTGACCATGAGTGTGCCATTGTACTCCAGCCTGGGTGACAGAGTGAGACTCCTACTCAAAAAAATATACCACTTTGATGCTTCTTTATGTAAGCATCAACGACAGAAAACCCAAAACCACTGAAAGCCAGGACCAGCTGAAAGCCAGGGCTGGGTCTGGATTTAGTGTGGTATGATTGAGCTAACATCAGAATTTGTTGACTTCGGTCCTGACTTGTGCCCTGTCAGCTCCAGTCTCAGTCTCCAGAAGGACTACTTCTGCCCATCTTGGACAGAGCCTGCCTCCACCAGCAAGCCCACAGTCCAGCTCCCAGCTCCCATGCAGCACAAGCTCTGGGCCTGGCTCTAACGCAGCTCCTTGGCTGGGCATGAATCACGTCAACCCCTAGGGGAGCTCCCCCACCACATATGAGGACAGGGCTCCTTTGATTCCCAGCAGACAGGGCCCAGGCAAGAGCCGTCAACCCAGGAATTGTGAATGCCCAGACTGAAAGCAGAGCAGACAGATTCGACGAAGTCAAAGCAGCAAGTGCTACCCGTGTGCTACAAACTCCTTATTTTTAATCTTCTGGATAACTTTGACAAAATAAGTCATCCTTCTTTTACAAATGAAGAAGATGAGTTTTAAGGATACTGATGATATCGGCCTGGCTCACGCAGCTATTGATAACACAGTATTCAAAGCCAAGGCTTCCAACACAAATTCTCACATGTTTACAGCACAAGATTTGGCTCTAGTGTTTGGACCTGGGGTGATCCTTCTGGCTCAACAGGTGGTGCCAGGTCTCTTCACTGCCCCCACTACCACCACCAAATTCCAGGCTGATGATATCTCACGGTAGCTCTCTCCCCTGTGCTTAATCCCTTTTTCTCTGGTGCTGAATGTTCTTTCATGACCATGGTCACTATCTGTCTTTAATTTGACATCTGAGAAACAGGAGGTCTGACCATTAAGCATACAAACTTGCCACTATGTTGGCTTACGTTGGCAGCACTGTACAAACAACTCAGGAAGGTTTCATAACCTTGGTATATCAGTATTTCACAATTGTGCTTGTGTTCATGTGTGGCTCTGTCTTGCTGAGGGGTGTTCATTATTGTTGTTGCATGTTTTTGTGTGCCATCATAAGAATGCTGGAGTTTGAATTAGAGTAAGGAAGAAGCATTCAATTTATTGTTAAACTTGGCAAGAGTGGAAGTGGACTCAGGGACATGTGAGTCCAGGTTTATGGAGATGATGCCATGAAGAAAACAGCAGTGTACAAATGGATTAACCATTTTTCTGAGGGGAGAGAAACTATCACTGATGAAGAGATGTCACGGCAACCAGTAACAAGCAGAACTGATTAAAACATTGCAAAAATTTGTTAACGTGTGTATCAAAATTGTCAGCAGACCAAATAAACATCAATAGAAAAACAGGAAAATCTTAACTAAAAAATCTCAGCCTGAGAAAGATGTGTGCAAAAATGCTCTTGCACCATGACAATGCATCAGCTCATGTAGCGCTCTATGTGAGGGAGTTTTTAGCCAGTAAATAAATAACTGTGTCCCACGCTTTGGGAGGCTGAGGTGAGTGGATTGCCTGAGCCCGCGGGTTCGAGACCCACCTGGGCAACTTGGTGAGACTTCATCTCTACAATAAATAAAAAAATCAGCCAGGCATGGTAGTGCGTGCCTGTAGTTCTGGCTACTCAGAAGGCTGAGGCGGAAGGAT
>CAUYQG010028153.1:0-11334 GCA_963574415.1 Tarsius wallacei | reverse complement strand
AAAAGAGCACTCAACTCTACCTAGAGAATCTTCTACATGTCCCTGTGTGTTCCTCTTTCCTTCTTTTCTAAAGACTACTTCATGGCTTCTCCCTGTCATCTTTCTCTCTTCAAACCTCCAGCACCATCCCTCCATGTGATTCTGCCCCATACTTCACTGATATAACACATTCACTTGAATGCAAACAAATGAGCATTACTTCATCCTCCCACCACAATCCACCAGCCCATCTGCACGATCTTCACTTGTATTCTCTGCCTTCTTGCAGTTATAATAGATGAAGTCTCCGCTCTTACTTAGGGCCAATTCCCTCATCTGTGTGTGAGATCCCACCACTCTTGCTTCTTCTATGACTTTGTTCCTTGCAATTATCCCCTCAAAGAGTTCTCTGTAATTACACTTTCTTACCTATGTTCTCTCCTCAACTCACTCTAATTTCTGTCAGTCTAATTTTTGTCTTTACCACCACCACTTGACATCTCTCTTGTCAAGATCTCCTCTCAGCTTTCCCAAACTCACTTTCTAGCCCTATGGCTTCAAAAACCAACCTTCTCCTGAGCTCCAGGCTTGCATATTCAAATGTCCACTTGACCTCCTCACTCAGATGTATTCACTTCCTGGAGCGGCTGTAACAAAGTGCCACAAACTGGGTGGCTTAAAACAACAGAAACATATTGTCTTACAATTCTGGAAGCTAAAAGTCCAAAATGAAGGTGTTGGCAGGGCCAGGTTCCCTCTGAACTCTCTAGGGAAGGATCCTTCCTGGCCTCTTACAGCTTCTGGGAGCCCCACGTGTTCCTTGGCTGGTAGTAGCATCACTCCAATCTCTGCCTTTTCTGTCTTCACATGGCCGTCTTTCTTCTGTGCCTGTGCCTTCATTTGGTGTTCTCTTCTCTGTGTGTGTTTGTGTCCAGATTTTCCTCTGCTTATAAGGATGCTAGTCATATTGGATTAGGGTCACCCTAATGACCTTATCTTATTATTTCTGCAAAGACCCTACTTCCAAATAAGGCCACATTTACAAGTATTGGGGATTAGGACTTCAAATCTCCTTTTGGAAGACACAAGTCAACCCATAGCAGATATCTGCTATTTATTTCAAATTTAACACATACATAATGGAATTCTCATTTCCTATACCTCTTGCCCCCAGCCTGATTCTCCCCCAGTGAATAGGACCATCAGCTCTCTCCAGAAACCTAGAGAACCCCTTTGATGCCTCCCTTTTTCTCACCATCTACAGCTGGTCTATTGGCAAGACCCATTGCCCAAATCCGACCACTTCTCTCCATCTCCCTTGCCACCTCTTGAGTCTGGTGATCTCACCTCCTTCCTGGATTACTGCTCCAGCTTCCTAACTGTTTCCTGTTTCCACTCATCCTTCCCACTACAGTCTACTTTCCAACTAAAAGCCAGAATGAGTGTTTTAAAGCGCAAATCAGATCACATCCCTCCCACAGCTTAAAGCCTTCCAAAGACTTCTTACTGGATTTAGAATAAAATCCAAGCTTCTTAACTTGGCTTATGTGGTTTTACACGATCTGACCCCTCGTCTCTCATTTCCTACAACTCTCCCCTACTCTCACCTCCTCTCCAGCTGCACAGGCTTTCCTCCTGGCTCTCTTAGACATTCCGAGATTGTTCCTGCCTCAGGGCTTTGCACATGCTGTTCCTTCTGCCTGGAACGCCTTTCCCCCATCTTGGCATGAATGACTTTTTTTCATCATTCCAGTTGCATCACAAACGTTACCTCCTGAGAAAAGCACCCCCACTGCAACAGCACTGTCTATCCCATTCCTCTGTCTCACTTTATGCATAGCTTTGTCTGTTTGTTGGTTTCTGTGTTCACTATCTGACTCTTACTAGGATGTAAGGGGAAGGGCTTGATCTGCCTTTGCCATTGCTAATCTCCAGCACCTACGACAGAACCAGCACATAGCAGGTGCTCCATAAAATGTATTAAATAGATAAATGTACTACTGTGTGCCAGGCACTGTACTGGAGATTCAGAGACAAGTGAAAAATAAAATCTGTTTCTTCTCCGTGAGCAAGACAACAACCCTCCCCCCAAGGAGTGTGTTCCAGGGAAAAGCAGCTGGACAACTTCTCTGCAACATTGCCTCTGAGGATGAGGACGCTCCCTGTCCTGGAGCCACAGAAGCTTCTCCAAACCCACACCACTCCTGACACGTCCCTGCCTTTCCACCTCAGTAGATGATCTTGCTTCCTACTTCATAGAGAAAATTGAGGCCTGGGCGAGGGATTGTTGCCCTCACCTCCCATTTCCTCCCCTCTCCTCTTTTCTGCCTGCCCTTCTGGAAGGAGTGTGGATTTGGTATTCAGGAAGACAAAGACACCAACTGTGGGTCTGTGAGTGACCTTGGACAAATCGCTTGACCTCTGAGTCTCAGTTTCCTCATTTGTAAGATGGTCATGATAACACCCACCTCATTTGGTTGTCCTGAAATTAAACAAGACACCCTGTGTCAACGTGCCTGTCTTTTCATGGATGCTCAGTAAGTGTTCCGTTCCCTTCCCTGCCTCTCTCTCCCAACCACTTTACGAGATAAGAGTTATCCTTCCTGCTTTACAGGTGGGGAAGCTGAAGGTAAGTGTGCTTACATTCAAGTCTATCAGTTCACTTACCCAAAGTCGCACCCTGTTAAGTGGCAGACCGTGAATTAATCCCATATCTCAGACTCCAGGCCCAGGGCTTACACTGCTGCTGCAAAAAAGCAAATATAAAGACAATCTAGCAAGGTCTTAAGAAAGCCAAATTAATTCAATTTAAAGGATCGTTCTTTAGTCTGATGTTTTGTCCATTCTCTTTCTCTCTCTGCCTCCCCCCCAATAAAGTATTAGAATGTCCTTTATCTTACTAAATGATTGTTGTATTTTTTCCTTACTTGAAAAGAGAACTAGCTACACAGCATCTAGCCCCACTATTACACAACTGCCTCAGAAATCCTATTTAGGCTACCTTTCATTCCCCTCTGGCAGAGGGCTGGCTCCAGATTTCTGTATTCAAGGGGTTAAAGGTGGTGGTTTGTTTAGAAGGAGGAGGTTGAGAACTTGTCTTAAAGCTGGTTACATAACTACTAACCTTGGCTCGGAAGGATTAATGGAGAACTCAGAGGAATCAGTGCTTCCACCCAGCCACCCTCTGTCATCGCAATGCCCTGGCACACAGGCACAGCCTCTTCTGAGAAGGAACAGCAAACTGCCGGGACATGCTGCATCCTCCCTGTAGTCCTCCTTCCCTGGCCTGTTGGAGAATGAGCTCTGCCTTTCTCTTCTGAATAGCTCCCAGCATGCCCCTTGGGAAGAATTTTGGATTTGAATGTAGAGCATAAAAATGTGGTCAGCATATTGGCCTTGGTATTTTATTTTCTTTTTTTCTATGCAACTGGCCCCAGGAGGTGACTGACAAGTTGGGCCAAGTGCACTGAAAGCCCTGTCTCAGCTGGCCCATAACTCCTGAGCTGCACAGACCCCTAAGGACCCCGCAAGCCAGCCGAGAGCCATAAATCCAGCTAGCGGAGGCTGGGAGCGTGCTGATTGCGCCAGGAGAAAAACAGCCTGATCTGATTGCCATGAGAGCTGGAGAGAGAGAAGGTGGTAACTAGAGTGCTGGAAATATGACTTTGGAACAAAATGAAGCAACAGAGGAATGGCAGGGGGGACTGGTTTTTCATCCGTACAACAAAAGGGCTGGATTAGACGGCGTCTGAAGCCCTTTCATCACAGAAATTCTGTGTTCCCCATTGTAACTAAGGTTATGTGTGACCAAGCAGATGGGGGAGGGTGTCAGGGCAAGAAAGCAGGATTGGGGGAGTCCAGAGAAGCCAGAAAAGGCAAGGAGGAAAGAGAGACATTTACTGCCCAGTTACTATCACACTTTATCCTCAAAATAACAAGTAGGGTATATATAGTTATCATCCCCATTTTACAGAGAAGAACACTGAGGCACAAAGGCTAAATTAATTTCCCAAGGTCACAGAGCAAAGTGCTCAGGCTGAGATTCCAACCCAGACTGTCTGACCCAGAGCCTGCACTCTTGGTCATGAAGCCATCTTGTCTGGATATGCGATGTGACCACAGGAACCCAGGAAGAAGCATGTATACAACTCTGGCTTCCCTACTTTTATTTATTATTTATTTATTTATTTATTTAGTTTTTGACTTGGAGTCTCACTCTGTCGCCCAGACTGGAGTGCAGTGGCATGCTCCTGGCCACCACAGCTTCCACCTGCTGGGCTCTGGCGATCCTTCCGCCTCAGTCTTCCAAGTAGCTGAAACTACAGGCGTGCACTACCACACCTGGCTAATTTTTTGATTTATTGTAGACATGAGGTCTCGCCAAGTTGCCCAGGTGGGTCTCGAACCCGCGGGCTCAGGCAATCCACTCACCTCAGCCTCCCAAAGCGCGGGATTACAGGCTGAGCCACCGAGCCCGGCGGCTTCCCTACTTTTAAGGAGAACAGATGGCCCCCCCCATGGGGTAGATTGTCCAAAATGTACATCTGTCTTCTGGGAGAGAGGAGCATGTGCCCATATGTATGTGACTCTGTTTGTCCATAGAGGAAGTGGCAGACAGAACCAGAAAGAACATGAGTGAAAATATTCAACAGGAAAGAATAAATTTCTGTACCTGGATGCAAAATCTCCATTATATAAGAACAGAATGGGGGCTGAGCATGGTGGCTCATGCCTGTAATCCCAGCACTTTGGGAGACTGAGACAGGAGGATTGCCTGAGCCCAGGAGCTGGAAACCAGCCTGGGCAACATAGCGAGACCTTGGCTCCACAAAATAAATAAATAAATAAATAAGCCAGGTATGGTGACACACACCTGTAGGCCCAGGTACCCAGGAGACTGAGATGGGAGGATTGTTTAGGCCCAGGAGTTTGAGGTTGCCGTGAGCCATGATCAATCCACTGCATTCCAACCTGAGTGCAGAAAGAGACCCCCACTCAAAAAATTAAAGAATAGAATGGGATCTGGGCATGGTGGCTTATGCCCATAATCCCAGCACTTTGGGAGACCAAGGTGGGAGGATTGAAGAGGTGAGAGGCCAGGGTTTGAGACCACCTTGGACAACGTAATGAAGCCCTGTCTCTACAAAAAAAAAATTTTTTTTGGTAAAGAATATAATAGGTGGATTATCTGAGCCCGCGGGTTGGAGACCGACCTGGGCAACTTGGCGAGACCTCATCTCTACAATAAATCAAAAAATTAGCTGGGCATGGTAGTGCATGCCTATAGTTCCAGCTACTTGGAAGGCTGAGGCGGAAGGATCGCCAGAGCCCAGCAGGTCGGTCAAGGCTGCAGTGACCGGGAGCGGCCACTGCACTCCACTCTGGGCGACAGAGTGAGACTCCAACTCAAAAAAAAAAAAAAAAGAATAGAATGGGAAGTTAGGACCAAAAAGCATCAATTTAAGGGTTTCACCTTCAGCAAGCTCAGGTTGAATACCAATGTGGCGAGGCTTCCAGAAGAGCCCATTGCAGGGCTGCATCAACAGAAGGGAAGTGTCGGGAGCCAGAACAAAACCCCTGAAGCACTCTTGCTGGATTGAGTCCCACGTCCCTTGCTGTAAGAAGCACAGGGCCAGGCTGGAGAGGATGAAGAGGAGAGTGACAGGGGTAGAGATGTATGTCTGAGGAAGAGGCAAAATACTCACTAGTTGCAAGAACCAGGTGACCTCATGCAAATTATTCAATCTATTGCAACCTCAGCTTTCTCACCTGCAAAAGGGGTTTAATAGTAAGACTGGCATTGAGATGAGAGGAGGTAATGCATGTAGCTCAGGGCCTGAAACAGTAAAGGTTAGCTGCCTTAGCTGTTATTAGACACTGAGCATGCTTGCCTTAGACAAGGGAAGCCATCAGAGACATGGCTGGAGGGTCAAGGATGGGATCCTCACTAGCTCTATGGAGTAGATTAATGCACTGAAAGCCCTGAGTGTCATTCCTCATCCTCTGACATGAATCCTGTTAAACCTAAACAGCTGATTCTTCTCAGTGGCCTAGTGAGCTCTCTTGGTGATCAAAGCAGAGAGGTATCCAGCTAACAATGCTCCCTCCTTCCCAGTGAACTGGTTGGGTGGGTGGGTGGGTGAGGCAGTGGGAGAGACCAGAAAGAGCCCCCAGTGACTGCCAAGGTCCAAGTGTACCTCCTGCTTGCTCATTCAGCCCCTTCCTGCCCGGCTCTCCCCTTCCCCAGCCCACGGCCTCGTCTTGCCCTCTCCCCTACCTGCCCTACTTTCTTGCCAGGAGCAGGGATAACGATGCTAGTCTCCCCTGTGGCTTCGACTGAGCATCAGTTTCCTACACTGACAGATGTGAGGCACACAACAGACTTTCAAGAACAAGGAGGATCGGGACTGAATGCTTAGAAGACAGGAAAGTACATCACAGGCTGTTGGGGCCAGAAAGCACCTACAATATCACCTAATTTAATCCTTAGTCCCAGAGGTTTTCTAACTTTACTGAGGATAGAATTATTTGGGGAGATTGTTAAAAATGCAGATTCCTGGGCCCTACGGAACCCCAATCTCTTGGGTAGATACCTAGGAATTTCATTTGTAACCAGCTCCAGCAGGTGATAGCTTATGCAGGTGGTCTGGGTGGACACTTTGAAGAACACTGCTCTGGGGCCGGGTGTGGTGGCTCACATTTATAATCCCAGCACTTTGGAGGATCGCCTGAGACTAGAAGTTTGAGACCAGTCTGGGCAACATAATGAGAGTCTGTCTCTCCAAATGAATAAATAAATAAATAAATAAATTTTTTGGACGGGCTTGGTGGCTCAGCCTGTAATCCCAGCACTTTGGGAGGCCAAGGTGAGTGGATTGCCTGAGCCCACAGGTTCGAGACCCACCCAGGCAACTTTGGTGAGCCCTCAACTCTACAATAAATCAAAAATTAGTCAGGCATGGTAGCGTGCGCCCATAGTTCCGGTTACTCGGAAGGCTGAGGTGGAAGGATCGCCGGAGCCCAGCAGGTCAAGGCTGCAGTGGCCGGGAGTGTGCCACTGCACTCCAGTCTGGGTGACAGAGTGAGACTCCAGATTAAAAAAAAATTTTGTTTTTAAGAGAGAGAAATACTGCTCTGATTCCTGGCTCCTCTGTCTATTTCTACTATATTCCTAGTATATATCTATGGGGAAACTATGAGAGTTCACAAAATACCTCTGCTCTCAAAGAGTTCACAGTCTGGTTGGAGACAGAAGACATTCACAGAAGCGGTTTAGTGCTCAGGTCCTAACTGATGGCCTGCCCTGAGAATTTTGAGGCAGGCTGTCCCAGTTGAAGGCTCCTTTCGGAGACGAGGTTTGAGCAGGGCTAGGACAAATGGTTATGGTTTTCTTCCCCAAGCAGCTAGGATATGTTCTTGGTGGAGGTGTTCAATTAGCCAAGCTCATGAATTCTGTATGTCTAACTGACTTTCATCCACCTCCCCGTCCTCCCTTCAGATGGAGCCCTCTGCTCCCTGGGAAGTAATTACAATATCTGGCCTGTTTTAATGAAGGCAAAAGTATTCAGTATTTGTATGTGGCTTTTCCCGTGTTGGAGAGGGCTGGAGGGGTAAGGCGGGGAGGCAGTGCTTTGGAAGAATAAGAAACTAATCAGCCCACCTCACACTTCCATCAAGCGTCTCAGTTCACAAAGCCCATTCTTATAATTTTCTCATTGAATCTACGGTCCTATCTGTGGCCAAGTGTTTTAGAACCATTTGTGCCAGCAAGGTATGCCTGCATGGTTTTTAAAACGATGTTAACGTTATGTCAGCTCAAGTAAATCGTTATTTCCATCTCAACCAACTCATTTAGCTGGGAGTTCACATACCAGGACACAGGTTAACTTACATGATCTCATCACAAATGTTTCATTAGGAAGTCAGTTTTTATTTCTCTTATTGTTCATAGTGATATTCACTGACCTATGCTTAGCACATTGCTCTAACCTTGAGCTGATAATTGTAATAAGTACAATTATTTTACAAAACACTAAGAAAATAAAGAGCATTGCCAATTACTATATAATGGTTGGTTGTAAGATACATGCCAATATCAAAGATTGAAATTTGAAATATAATGCATGCTAAAATTGGTAAAATGAGCCAGGCATGGTGGCTCACGCCTGTAATCCCAGCACTTTGGGAGGCGGAGGTGAGAGGATTCTCTGAACTCAGAGGTTTGAGACCAGCCTGAGCAACATGGCAAGACCTCATCTCTATAATAAATTTTTTAAAAAGCAGTCAGGCATGGTGGCACATGCCTGTGATTCCAGCTATTTGGAAGGCTGTGGCAGAAGGATCACCTGAGGTCAGTAGGTCAAGACTGCAGCGGCCATGAGCCTGCCACTGCACTCAAACCTGGGTGACAGAGTGAGACTCCAACTCAAAAAAAAATTGGTAAAATGGTCTAAATGACACAGAACACAGTAGACATTAGTCCACCTGATTTGGCATATGAATCTTTTTTGTTGAACATTGATCCCAAATTCAATAGAAAATGGGAAAGAAGTACAGAGAGAGAGATGAGTTTATCACACTAGAGGACAATAGATCTTTTTTTTTTTTTTTTTTTTTGAGTTGGAGTCTCACTCTGTCACCCAGACTGGAGTGCAGTGGCTGCTCCCAGCCACTGCAGCCTTGAGCGGCTGGGCTCTGGCGATCCTTCTGCCTCAGTCTTTCAGGTAGCTGGAACTACAGGCGTGCGCTACCACGCCCGGCTAATTTTTTGATTTATTGTAGAGATGAGGTCTCGCCAAGTTGCCCAGGCGGGTCTCGAACCCACGGGCTCAGGCAAGCCACTCACCTCAGCCTCCCAAGGGGCGGGATTACAGGCTGAGCCACCGAGCCCAGCTTAGATCATTTTTAAAATACGTAGTCTAGAATAAAAATTTACAGGTAAAAATGTTACAGTTGTCAAGGCTCAAAGACATGCATGGCTGTGATGTGAAACGCAACACTAGGGCTTCTGCTTCAAATTTCAGTGTCCTAAACAACCCAAATGTCCACCAACAGATTGATGAATGGATAAACAAAACATGGTATAGCTCTACAGTGAAATATTATTCGGCCAGAGAAAAGGAACAAAATACTGATATGTGCTACCATATGATGAATCTTTTTCTTTCTTTCTTTTTTTTTAAAGTGAGAGTCTCACTCTTTCACCCAGTCTGGAGTGCAGTGGCATGATCACAGTCAACACAGCCTTGACCTGCTGGACTCAGGCGATCCTTCTACTTCAGCCTTCCAAGTAGCCAGAACTACAGGCATGTGCCACCATGACTGGCTAATTCTTTTAGTTAGTATGGAGACAGAGTCTCACCAAGTTGCCCAGGCTGGTCTCGAACTCCTGGGCTCAGACAATCTCTGGCCTTGGCCTCCCAAAGTGCTGGGATTACAGGCATGAGCCATCACACCCAGCAACATGGTGAACCTTGAAAACACTCTGCTAAGTGTAAGAAGTCAGACCTAAAGAGCCACAGGCATGATTCTACTTATATGAAATATCCAGAATGGGCAAGTCCACAGACACAATTAACAGTTTGGCGGTTGCCAGGACTGAGAGGAAAGGGGAATGGAGAGTGATTGTCCATAGGCATGGGGTTTCCTTTTGACATGATGAAATGTGCTGGAACTAGACAGTGGTGACGATGCACAACATTGTGAATGTACAAGTCATCAATGATAAACTTTATGTTGTGTGTATTTTGCTACAGTTCAAAGAAAGAAAAGAAGGAAGGCATCAAGAGAGGGAAGGAGGGAGAGCGAGAGGGAGGAAGGAGAAGAGAGAAGGAGAGAAAGAGAAAGAAGAAGGGGAGGGGAAGAGAAGGGAGAAAGGAAGGAAGGAGAGAGAGAGAGAGAGAGAGAGAGAGAAGGGAGGGAAGGAAGGAAGGTCATCAGGGGAAATAAAAAAACTCCATGTTTGTTCCTCCTTGGTACTGCTGCAGTCCCAGTCTGCAGAGTGGCATGGCATTGCCTACCATACAGTGGGCACTCAATAAATTGTTGATAGAATGGGGGGGGTGTGGCTGCTGTTAGAGGATTGCAAGATGGCAGGATATCCCCAGAGAGAAGTTGGTACATGGCCCTGGAGGTCACCGTCAGGATGCTGGGGGGTGAGGGTGGGCAGAAAGGCAGAATGGAGAAGGGAGAGACTTGGAGAGACAGGCAAAGGAGAAATAGGGAAAGAGAGAAGAGGGAAAAGCAGGAAGCAGGAAAGAACCTAATCCCCAGAGAATGCAGGGCAGGAAGGAGAGAACAGGGTAGACTAAGGTGAGAGGAAGGAGGAGAGGCAGCCGGGAGAATTGGGGTAGCTAGAGAGCTGATGCCAGAGGAGAGGGCATGCAAGACACTTGGCAAGCCCACCTCTAGCTCCCCACCTGGGTTGTGACTCTCCTCCTCCCGCAGGAAGAGGAGCAGAGCTGGCCTGGGATCATCTGTCTTCATTACACCATCCCCACCAGCCCCGTCACTTCTTGCCAGAAAACTCATCAATATTCCCCCATGGCTTGGCAGACCCGGCCTCCTCCCTCCCCTGTCCCCACCCCAACCCCTCCTCCTCCTCCCAGGCTATGTGTCTGGACCAACTGATGAGCACATCTCAGTCCTCAGCTCTGGGATCCCTGCTCCCCTCTCCTAACTAGGGAGATCCAGCCATGGCCCTCCTTCCCTGGCTGCAGCGTCCTTGCCAAGCAGGAAACAGACACATTCCCTGGAGGTGAGGAGGGGGCTTCCCAGAAGCCAGCCAGCCAGTGCTGTCTCAGTGCTGTCAGCCCTCTGTCAGCCCTCTGGGGTAGCCATCCCTGACCCCTCTGCTTGAAACTTTAAAGTGGCCAGGCTTGGTGGCTCAGCCTGTAATCCCGTGCTTTGGGAGGCTGAGGTGAGTGGATTGCCTGAGCCTGCGGGTTCGAGATCCGCCTGGGCAACTTGGCGAGACCTCATCTCTACAATAAATCAAAAAAATTAGCCGGGCGTGGTAGCGCGTGCCTGTAGTTCCAGTCACTTGGAAGGCTGAGGCAGAAGGATCGCCGGAGCCCAGCAGGTCAAGGCTGCGGTGGCCGGGAGCGGCCACTGCACTCCAGTCTGGGCGACGGAGTGAGACTCCAACTCAAAAAAAAAAAAAAAGAAACTTTAAAGCACTCCCAGCACTTTGCATCCCTTGTGTCTACTTCATTTTTCCTGTCTAAATAGCCCGGATTGTTTTCCAATATGGCTTCTATATATATAGCCAATATAAATATTTATATTGTTTACTTGACTCCTCCCATTAGAATGCTCTATGAGGGCAGGGCTTATGTGAGATGTGTTCACTGCTGC
>CAUYQG010028152.1:0-11779 GCA_963574415.1 Tarsius wallacei | reverse complement strand
TCGGTGGCTCAGCCTGTAATCCCGCGCCTTGGGAGGCTGAGGTGAGTGGATTGCCTGAGCCCGCGGGTTCGAGACCTGCCTGGGCAACTTGGCGAGACCTCATCTCTACAATAAATCAAAAATTAGCCGGGCGTGGTAGCGCACGCCTGTAGTTCTAGCTACTCGGAAGGCTGAGGCGGAAGGATCGCCAGAGCCCAGCAGGTCGAGTCTGCGGTGGCCGGGAGCGGCCACTGCACTCCAGTCTGGGCGACAGAGTGAGACTCCAACTCAAAAAACAAAAAAACAAAAAAAAAACCCCAGCTGCAGGTTGGGCGAGATGGCTCACACCTGTGATCCCAGCACTTTGGGAAACAGGCAAGAGGATTGCTTGAGCCCAGGAGTTCGAGACTAGCCTGGGCAACATAGCAAGACTTTGTCTTCACAAAAATAAAACAGAACACAACAGCTGTACCCCACCCATGTCCTCCAGAAAGTCCTCTGACCCTCTCACCCAGGCCGAGAGAGGTGTCCCTTCTCCGAGATCCCTTAATACATTCTCCTGTTTTATTCCTGCTCTCAGCTATATTGCCCATGTCTTGGGTGGCAACTGCGTCATTTCTTGTCCTCTACCAGCACAACTTTTAGGCTGTCAGTCTGCACTAATTAGAGCTAACAGCAGGGCTGGCTTTTTGCTTGATGCCCTGATAAGTGCTGTACAAGATGGTCTCATCTAATCCTCACTTCTGAGATGTGTATTTGTGCTATTCTTGCTTTAAATAAAAGAAAGCCACGGCCTAGAGAGATTGTCTTGCTCAAGAACATAAAAGGGATAGGATTTAAACCTACACAGTCTGCCTTCAGAGTCCAAGCTCTTAATCATGGAATGTACATGGAATGAGAAAACTCAGGAATGAAACAGTAGATGTGGGTGAAACAATCCTGGAAGGCTGCCTGGAGGAGATGGTTTTTGGACCGTAGCCATAGCTTGGACAAAAGAAGTGAGGGGAGGACCGCTTTTAGGACCTGGAAGCCAAGATGGATGAATCGTATAGGAGTGACATCACGTCCAGTGACCTATCCAGGCTTTGAGGGCTCCACACAGGAAAGCCAGGGCAATGTCGTCAGAGGATGATAAATGGTCTGGACTGGGAGCCCCAAGGCTGGCTTTCTCTCTGGTTCTGACTCCATTGCTGTGTGATTTTGATGAAGTGATTTAACCTCTCTGGGCCTTAGTTCTGACTCAAAGAAGTGAACTGGGTTCGCTGGACTCCATTCAGCCCTATTTTGCATGTTCATGAGATGGAGAGTGGGTGAGGGGCCCGGGAGGGCAGCCTTGAGGCCCCTCTTCAGGCTAGCTGAGTGCCACAGCCTCAGCACTGCGTTCCCAGAAAGCCAGGAGCTCAGCACATTTTCTCTCTAATTAGATAGTGTTCACTTATCAATTTTGAATGAGATAAGTTTCCATGTATGATGTCCCCAGTTGCTCCCCGAAGTGCTCATTAGTCACTTCCCCTGCAGCTGCCTTATTGTTTTCCAGATGCCAGCCGAGGGACTTGGCATTTCCCTTCCCTGAGGCTGGGGCACGTGAGGCTGAGCCAGCGGCACTGGTGTTGGGCAGGGGGGCGAGCAGGCCTGGTGAGACCCTGCTCCCCTGCTCTTTGCCCTCAGTCCCTGCTGAAGCTGTCGCCTCCGTAAGGGGGCCTCAAATCCAGATTCTGCCACCTCCACCGCTCTTGAGCCATGACCCTAAAGCGCCGCAGCTGAACTCAACAAACGTGTATTAAGCATTAAGTGTGCCAGACACCTTGCGTCTGTAACCCGGATGCTCCCTAGGCCCCAGGGGTGCCAATGAGATCATGCTAGCTTTTTTTTTTTAATTTTTAATTTTTTTTTTTTTGAGTTGGAGTCTCACTCTGCTGCCCAGGCTGGAGGGCAGTGGTACGCTCC
The DNA here is from genome assembly GCA_963574415.1 of Tarsius wallacei. Taxonomy (NCBI): domain Eukaryota; kingdom Metazoa; phylum Chordata; class Mammalia; order Primates; family Tarsiidae; genus Tarsius; species Tarsius wallacei. Next base: position 9,853 of record CAUYQG010028152.1, on the reverse strand, counting down.
CGGCCACCGCAGCCTCGACCTGCTGGGCTCCGGCGATCCTTCCGCCTCAGCCTTCCAAGTAGCTGGAACTACAGGCATGTGCTACCATGCCTGGCTCATTTTTTAATTCATTGTTGAGATGAAGTCTCGCCAAGTTGTCCAGGCGGGTCTCGAACCCGCGGGCTCAGGCAATCCACTCACCTCGGCCTCCCAAAGCGTGGGATTACAAGCTGAGCCACTGAGCCCGGCTAATTTCTAATGTTTAAAAAATTTTTTGATTCAGAGTCTCACTCTGTTGCCCAGGCTGGAGTGCGGTGGCACGCTCACAGCTACCGCAGCCTTGACCTCAGGTGATCCTTCCGCCTCAGCCTTCCAAGTAACTGGAACTACAGGCATGTGCCACCATGCCCAGCTAATTATTATTATTTTTTAAAATTTATTGTAGAGGTGAGGTCTCACCAAGTTACTCAGACTGGCCTCCCAAAATGCTGGGATTGTAGGCGTGAGGCACCGTTTTAATGTGCAAATTACTTTATCTGCAGGCTCTGCCCCTCAGTCTTTCCTAGCTGTTTAAGGCGCCTCGTGCTTTCCCTAGTTCTGAGACAGTGCTCCATGCATGCTTGCAATCAATTGCTGGTATCCTTCATTCCTTGGTCATACCTTTCCTCAGCCCTGGGACTTTGTGGGATCCTTCCCAATGCTGCGGTCTCTACTGTGACCTGCAGGTGGCGCTGTGCCTCTATGGTTGAGGAGGGCTGGAGGACTTGGTTGTGCTTCCAAAAAGGCCTGTGCAGATATCCCTTCCCTGAGGAGGGGAGAACCGGCCCTGGAAGTCAGAGCAGAGTCTGCGGAGGACGCTGGGCTGCGGATGGCAGGACCAACCAGCTGGGAACAGCCCGGAAGGGGCGAAGCAGGAATCTCTCTCATTTCCTCCTTTCTGTGCCCAGCTCACCAGGGAGCTGGCTGCAGATGTGAAAGTTTTGAGAAACCCAGAAAATTCGGGGGGAAAAAAACCCCACATTTCTCCCTCTGTAATTTCCCCGGCATTCACATCTTTAAATACACTAACCATAATTTCTTTAAACAAAAACGAGATATGCATAATGCATCGCATATTCTTAAAATATGCAAATGACTTCACACTGGGAAAGGATGCTTGAAAAAAATTGTATGGCATAGATTTTGATTTTTTTTCCCCCCAGATTTCCTCAGTGGAGAAGTTCTGCCTCTCCAGCGTGGCCTGCCTTCCTTGCTCCTGGCTCCTCTGCCTTGTCCTTGCCTCCCACCCTCCCTCCTGTGCCCCTCTCTGCTTTCTCACCTGCCATCTCTGCTTCCTCTTTGTTCTGTCCCCTACTTGGCAGTTCAGTCTCTTGTCTGCCCAATTGTCTCTTGCCTTTGAGCCTGTGGAAGGGTTTCTTCCTCTGTGTGGGGACTGCCTTCCTCTCTGAGGTTTTCGAGCCTCTCGGATTCTGTCTGTTTCTATGAGTCTGTCTCTGAACATTCTTCCTAGAGCCCACCTCCCAGATCAGATTACCCTGTGGCCTACCCCTGCCCATCCCAGGTCCTGGCAGGGCAGACTGGGGAGGGCTTCTGTCACCACACTTTTCCTAGTACATAGAAGATGACTTCCTAGGAAGAAGAGACCTTCTGTCCACTCCTGCAGGCCCTTGAGACTTGGGCAGTGGGACCCACTGCGTGGAGCTGTGCCTTGCTCTCACCTTAGTGTTCAACTTCACCTCTCCTGAGACTCACAGTCTCCCTCTGAGACTAAGCGGTCATGAGTCACCCTCATTTGATAGCTGAGGGGAATCCCGGCTCAGAGGGTAGAGTGACTGCTCCAAGATCATACAGTTTGGAGCCCCGGTAGAACGGGAGTGGAACTCTGCTCTCCTGATTAACCCTCGCTTAACTGGCTCTGCACTGGTCCAGTGAGCAGAGCGCCTTGATGGTTGTTGGAAGGCCTGGTCTCAGTGCTGGTGATTCTGTCTCCAGGTGGGTAGCTCATCTTCCTGGCCTGGACTCAGTTTCCCCACTACACAGTGGGAAAGTACCTTGTTCTGTCCTTCCCACCCTGGACATCAGATCCATCACTTCCCTCGGGTGGAATGAAGTGCTTGGGAGCCAAACAAAGGGCCAGGCACGTGCATAGCCACCCTCTCGGTGGGGACCTGGGCTGAGCAGTTAGTGGCCACGCCCCTCTGATCAGGGTTGAACCCTCACAGGTCTGAGCCAGATTTGGGGGCCTCCTTGATTGGTTCTGCCGCCCCTGGGCTAGAGTGATAAACACTCTCTGTTGTCTCAGAACCCTGCTGGGGCCTCCTGTAATGCTGTTTACGGGATCCAGTCCTGAGACTTTCGTCTGAGGGGCCTTTGGGGCTCACAGCTCTCCTGGAAATTGTATACGCAATGTTCTAGATCTGGGAAAGAGAATCGTCTCTCTTATCAGATTCCCAAAGGGGTGGTCGCCCCTGAGAGGTGTGGTCTCTAATCTGCACCCTCCTCAGCTTCTGTGGCCAGGCTGAGGTGCAGAGACTAGAAGAGACTTGCCCCTGCTTTTGGGACCCATGGGCCTCCTGGGAAAGTAGTGTCACCCAGTCTCAGAGAGCTTGGCTTCTGGAGTCCCACCTGCTGCCTCTCAATGGCTGTGTGACTTTGGACTCATCACTCGACTCTTCTGGCCTTTGAGCCATCATCTGTAGGAGAGAGGTAACAATCACAGCCACCTTCTTGTTTTTGTTTTCTGGGTTTTTTGTTTTGTCGTTGTTGTTGTTGTTTTGAGATAGGGTCTCACTCAGTTGCCCAGGCTGGAGCGCAGTGATGCGATCACAGCTCACAGCAATCTTGAACTCTTGGGCTCAAGTGATCCTCCCATTCCAGCCTCCCGAGTAGCCAGGAATTCAGATGGAGTGCTACCGTGCCAGGCTAATTTTAAAATTTTTTGTTGAGTTGGGGTTCTCGATATGGTGGCCAGGCTGGTCTCAAACTCCTGGCCTCAAGTGATCCTTCTCCCTGGACCTCCCAAAGTGCTGGGATTGTAGGCACGAACTACTGCGCCTGACCGACAGCCCCCTTCTAAGGTTATTGGGAGTATAGCTGTGTGTCCAGTGATTGACAGGACCCTGGGACTTAGCAGTCACTCAGTGATGATTGGGCAGGTGTCAAGTTTAGTATTACAGCCAGCGACTACCCTTCTGAACTGAGGTGAGGTCAGCTCCTCAGCCCTGTTTAGTGGCCACAGTTTGGCTCTGCTGACTGCTCTGGTGAAGTCAGGGGCTCTTTAGTCAGGGAGGCTTCAGGCCTCTTGGAAGCGCCAGGCAGGTGCTTCAGTTTCCCCACCTGGATTGGAGGGAGGGTCTAGGAACAGAGGAAGTGTATGTGTGCTGAATCTTTCTCTCACGCTGGGCCCTGCTGGGGCGGACCTTCCCATTTTCTCTCCAACCAGTTCTAGTGTGGGGCCCAGTGCACCAAAGAGGCTTTCAAATATGAATTTTTGATCCTGTAATGTCTGTGCTGAAATTCCTCAGAAATGGTCCGGTTCTGTGGTTCTTAAGTCTCGAGTTTGGTTTAATTTGGTGAAGGAATTTCAGGTGAAGTTTGAGGGGGCAGCTCAGAGCAATGCTCTGGGACCCCCACTTTTGCTTCAGGCAGGTTTTATCTACTTTAGATTTGGGAGAACTGTTTTGCAACCAAAAAGAAGAGGCAATCTCCAAAGTTTCCATTTGATGGGGAAGAGTCGATGATGAAGAGTCAGAGGCCTAGAGGGTCTCTCCCAGGCAGGAGAAACCAGATAGTCTGTGTGACGTTTTCAGAGCCTGGGCTTTGGCATCAGACCGCGTTTCCCAACCTGAGCCTCATTCGTCCTTTGGGGCTAAAAGTACTACCTGACCTTGCCTGCCCCTCTCCCCAGGGTCTTGAGGACACTCCCATGGTTGTAAAAGCATGAGTGGAGTGTGCCAGGTCTGTCTGCCGTTCTGTCCTCCCTGCTGGGCTGGAGAGGCGGGAGAGTTTTCCAGAATGCCCTGAGCCCTGCCACCTGCTACCAACTCAATCTGGGCTGGGAGTTGTAGAGTTCCAAACCCAGAGTTCCTGGCTCCCTCCTTTGGTCCTCACATGCTGCTGACATGAAATGATGGGGTGGGGGGGTGGGGTGGAAGGGCACCAGCAGGGGGCGGGGCGGGCAGAGTCAGGGCACCTGGGCGCCTGCCCCCTCTCATGTCCTGGTGAGACTTGGCTCCTAAACCTCTCCCAGTCATCCTCACTCTTAGTTTTCTTGAATAGCCTGTGGGACTCTCATCTTGTGGGTTGCTTGTGCAATAATAAATTTTTTAAAAATGACCCTGTGATCTTTTTATTTTATTTTAAAGAAACACATCAGACTTCATTGCTGGAAAAGCAAAAGACCTTTATTTTATGCCTAATTGCGCATTGCTGGCTCTGAGTGTGATGTAGTGGGAGGAATCTGGGAGGCGGTTAAGAGACCTGGGTTCCACCATTCCCTGCCTGGGCCTCAGTTTCCCCAATTGTCACATGAGAAAGGATTGGATTAGATGAACTCTAGGAGTGTCTTTCAAACCGAGCCTTGAAGAACTTTGGACATTTTTTGGAGACCCCCTTGAAGACCAGCTGCGGGTGGAGGGCCCGGATGGTGGGGTTCCGACCCCATTACCCCATCTGCTCACCCTTTATCTAATTTTCATCTATTGAGTTTCCTTGTAAGATTTTATTTGAAGAGAGGGTCTTAGTGATTAAACGAAGAGGTCAACATCCTAGAGTTATATTGGGGGACAGGACTGTGTCTGCCACAAAAGTCCTCAACGAATGTTTGCTGAACGGATGGATTCTTCTCTCATGATTACCTGATTCTGGATGAAAGCCACGTCTAGTTAGTTAATGTGCCCTTCTTTTACTGTGTGTGTGTGGTCAGGAGGTGGGGTGGGGGCCCAAGGCCCTGCCTTTCAGGGACAGTGGGGAAGTGACTGCACCCAGGATCCAGTTGCTGAGCTGAGAGGGGTGGGGGTGACTTGAGTTTTTATCCAGCCCTGGCTCAGAGTGGTGATTCCCTGCTGGGTGGCCACTTAGCCTCTCTAGAGGTGACCAGCTGGCATGACACAGCAACGCATCCTGGCCTTCCTTGCTGACCGTCTGGGGTCTGAGCCAGCCCCTAGAAGCCTTGGCATTCTCAGTGCCCCACCCCTACGGGGGCCTGGGCTTGGCCTGCCAGCTGATGCTCAGGTGAAGGAATGGACCCAGTGAGGTAGGAGTGGAGGTCTGGGCTGGGATGCCCCACAGCCGCATTCTTCCCTAGGTATTGCTGTCACTGTTTGATGCTGCTGCCAGCGCCTGTTTCCCCACCTGGATCGGAGGGAGGAGGATGGGAACAGAGGGAGCGGATGTGTGCTGAGCTTCCCTTCCATGTTGGGCCCTGCTGGGGTAGACCTTCCCTTTTTCTCTCCCACCAGCTCTAGTGTGGGGCTCAGTGTACCAAAGGGGCTTTCAAATACGGATTTGTGATCCTAGAATGTCTGTGCTGAAATTCCTTGGAGATGGTCCAGTCCTGTGGTTCTCAAGTGCAGCGTTTGGTTTGGTTTGGTGAAGAAATGTCAGGTGAAGTTTGAGGGGGCAGCTGAGCTCAAGGCTCTGGAACCCCACTTTTGCTTCCAGCAGGTTTTACCTACTTTAGATTTGGGAGAACTGGTTTTGCAACTGAAAAGATGTGCTCTCCAAAGTCAGAGGCCAAGAGGGAGAAGCTCTTCTGCAGCCACAAAGGGAGTCAATAGGTAATAACTGAAAGGTACCTATAGAAACCTAGGAGATACTTAGCTTATTCTTAGCCTTTTTGCCTCAGTGTAACCATTAGCAAGCATTCAGGCGGTCTACTGCAAGACAAACAGCAGCCTATCCCATCCCCCCTAGGCAAATCTCCTTCACATACAAGATCAAGGACCACCCCACCTTTGGTCAAGGAATTTGTGAATTGCAAATGTCTAACAAGTCTCTCGCAGGAATCACTTCCCCCCCAGGGCTAACCTACGACACAAGGAAGCCCCACCGTGGCAGCAATCATGTGACTAACCCACCCATCTGCCTGCTGTCCATCACCTGGCATCATCAGTACCTGCACTTGCCTACCCCTTTGTGATGACGTGGAAGCAGACCACCACCCAATCACCTTAATGATCCTCCCCCGTCTAGGGGAATGGTTAAAAGGACTCAACCACAAGCAATCGGGGGCCATTGCCTTGCTAGAGCCTGGTGTGGCCGTGTGCTCTTTCAGCTGTCGCCATGCTTCCTGGCTTTGGTCCCCGTCCCCCACCTTGGGAGGTGAATCTTCTTTCTTCCCTCTCTTTCTCTCTTTAATTTTCTTTTAAATAAACTTTTCTTAACCTTTTTGTGTGTCACAATTCTTTGCAATTTACTCGGATCGCTGGGTTCTCGACACGTACCTCCAGTTTGCCGGCCCCGGCGGTGCTGTGCCCCTCTCTGCTGCGCCTCTCCACCCTCACCCTTTCCTTGCAGTACCCTAACAATAACAACTACATTTATTAAGGTCTTACCATGTGCTGGGCGTGATCTCTTTCCCCAGAATAAACTGCCAAACGGTAATGATTATTATCCCCACTTGACAGATGAGGAAGCAGAGGCACAAAGAGGTGAAAGTATCACAGAGCTGGGAAATGACAGAGCAGTGCTTGAACCTGACTGCCCCAGTGAACTCCTTACCCTGGGCTACTGCCCCAGACCACGTACCACCAGTCTTCCTTGTGGGGAGGCGGGGAGGGCAGCCTTCACTCCTGCCTTACTTGGTTTCTGGTTTCTTCACCAGGATCTGGCATCTTCAGCACCGCCTGGCATCTGACTCAGATTCAGTCCCTTGGCTTTTGGGGGTGGGGGAAGGGCAGGAGTGAAGTTCCAAGGCATGTGAGGATTGTGGGAGGCCTTCATGATGAAGACAGCTGGGAGGGTCAGAGGTGGAGGGATGCCCTACTGAGCCGAACTTCCTTGCAGACCTTCTGTGTGACCTTGGAGACAACACCCTTGTCTGTGAAGTCTGCGGCCATACGACCCTGAACGCACTGATCTCATCTGATCTCAGAAGCTAAGCAGGGTCGGGCCTGGTTAGTACTTGAATGGGAGACCTTATCTGTGAAATGGGCCTGCCGGTCCCAGTCCTGTTCACTTCTGCAGGGTTACTTAAGGAGATAATAATAGTCTTGGAGATGCCTTTCAGACTGTACAGAGCCATGTGCCTGAGAGGGGTGTGTGGTTCATTAAGGGATACTGAGTTGGGAAGGTGGGATGCTGCTGCCTCGAGCCTTATTTGGAACAAGGTCAGGTTCACACAAAACCAGTGGATAACCGGCATCTCTGCTCGCTCTCATTGTGTGTGCAGGGATTCACCAACCCTCTCTGTGTCCTTCCACAGATCTGTACAGTGGGACTGCCACAGGTGCTTAGCATGCAGGTTGCTCTGTACCCCTCAGCAGCCCTGCTTTGTACCCTTCAGCAGCAGAAGGAACCAGGTGAATGTGAGATGAGGGGGGTGGTCCTGGCCCTGCGTGCTGTCACTGCTGCAGGGAGTCCCGTAGGAATCCCAGCCAGGAAGGGTGGCCCCTCCTGGCTCCATCACTGGCCTGTGACCTCAGACAAGTCGCTTATCCTCTTTCTACTACATCAGTTAAACAGGGATGCAGTTTCCTGTTTCTACCTCGAAAGGTGTTTATTTTGAGAAGCAAGGTCAATATCGGATGTGAAAACAATTTGGGGGAAAAGAGAAGACACGATACAAATGTGAGCGCTTCTTGTAACTTTATCATCCTGCTTGTGAAGCTTTTGTTTTCCTCGTAGTGCCCGGCCTCAAAGCTAACCTCAGTTGGGGCACTCAGGAAAGCCCCATGGATGGACAGGGCAGCCGTTGGAGGAGCAGGGGGAGGTTGGAGACCTGCTGCTTTGCTACAATGTGCTGTGGGACTCAGGCTGGCCCCTAGCCCTCTGGGTTTCTGTTTCCCCAGTGGAAATGAGGGTGTTGTTGGACTGGGTAATCTCTAAGGACCGCAGCACCCCCCCCCAAAGGCTCTGAAATGGGAATGAATGAAGTGCTACTGTTCTCTCATTCATTAAGTTAGTTCTCAAATGCTTATTGCACACCCATTCAGCCAGGTTTCAGGAGACTGATTTCGGCTTTTTCTCATAACTGTCCTGCAAGGTACACAGGTAACTAGTTAGCCATACACCCCATTTTACAGTGGAGATGACTTGCCGAGAGTCACACAGCTAGCAAATGATGGAGCTGGGATTCAAGCCCAGGCCTGAGTCCAAAGGCCGTGCTTAGACCGTCAGCCACATTGCCAGTGTCTCCCCTTTCTCAGCCCCTTTCCTCCTTTCTCCCCAGGGGGGTCTGACCCTGGAGGCCAGCCAACACTTTTACACAGTTTGGGGAAGGGGCTGGGCTGGTTCCTGGGGCAGCCGCTATGCCAGATGTCATACCACTAAAAAGCCTCCACCTTTCTCTCCAGCCTCCACCCACCCGAGTTCTAGATTTGAGGGGAGAGCGCCCCTGAAGGTGCTCTTTCACTGTCGAGGGGATCCTTTGCAGGGCAGCAGGTTGAGCCAGGTGAGACTCACCTGGGCCACCTGGATGCGCTTCCTAGCCTCGCCTTCCACAGGTCACGTGACTGTGGGCTGGGTGTCCCTCTCTGTGGTCAGGCCAGTTCTGCTGAGCAAAGATGGTCTCCAGGGGGGAGTGCAGGTGCCACAGGCTCCGGGCGCGGACAACGAGGGCTGCTCACGCACCTTGCCCCCTCAGAGTTACCGTCTGCTTGGCAGACGCGCCTCCCGGGCCTGGGGAGCTGCTCCAGGTTCCCTCCCGGGATCGGGGAGCCCGCTCCTCTGCCCGGAGCCCGCAGTCTCTCCCGAGGGCTCATGGCTGTTGCTGGAAGGGAGGTCCCCGAGGGCAGAGGGCGGCAGGCCCGGGACGTCCCCGGCGGAGGCAGAGGGCGCTGGAGCCGGGCATCCCGGGCGAGCCCGGCGTCAGGAGGCGCTCCCCTCTCTCGCGGGAGGCGGGGCCGCCCCTTCCCTCTCACCCTCCCCCATGGAGGCCCCGCGGGATCCGGAGTCCGGCACCGCGGGGCGGGGGAGCGAGGCCTTCCAGGGCGGACCGAGCGGGGGCGGGGCGGGGCGGAGGAGGGGCGTGAGGCCCCAGCCACTGGGCCTTCAGGCTCAAGTGGGGAGCAAGTGCGGTGGGGGAGGCGTTCCCTGGTTGCGCGAGGGAGGCGGTGTCCGCGGGTCCCCCTGGTGTCCTCCGACCTTTCCCCCCACGATCCGGCCCCCGGGGCGGTTAGCATCCGTCTGCCCTTCCCCGCGTGTGCGGCCTGGGTGCGCTCCCCGCTCCCGCTCCCGGAACCCCCACCCCCGGGTCCTCTTGCGAGGCACAGCCGGCGGCGGGTCGGGCGCGGGGCCGGCGCCGTACCGGCTCGGGGCCGGGTAAACACCCCGAAGGAGGGGCCCGAGGGGAGGCGCCCGGAGGCCGCGGGGCCGGGAGGGGCGGGCGCGCCCGGGGCCCCTCCGCGCGGGCGGGACGGCGGGGGCCGGGGGCGGGGGCAGGAAGCGAGCCGCGGCCCGGGCCGGCCGGCGCGGCCCCGTGACGTCGCTGCGCTCGCAGGGATCTCTCCCCGAGGCCCGCGGGTCCCCTCCTCCCGCCCTCCCCTGCCCTCCTCCCCGCGCCGCGCCTCGCCTCGGCGCCGCGGCCGGCATTTCTCGCTCGCAGCGCGCTCGCTGGCTGGCTCCCCCGTCCCTGCCTCTTCCCCCCACTCTCTCTCCCCGCCTTCCCTCTCCGACCCTCTCTCTCTCCCCGGCGGCCCACTCCCTCCTCCTCTCT
>CAUYQG010028148.1:0-17529 GCA_963574415.1 Tarsius wallacei | reverse complement strand
TCTTCATTTTCATTTGTTTCCAGGTATCTTTTAATCTCTGTTTTGATTTCATTGTTGACCCAGGAGTTGTTTAGCATCATGCTGTTTAGTGTCCATGTCTTTGTGGGTTTGGGGGGAAGCTTGTTGGTGTTGATGTTTATTTTTATTCCACTGTGGTCTGAGAAGGTTCATGACAACATTTTGATCTTTTGAAATTTGCTTATATTTGATTTATGACCAAGTATGTGGTCGATCTTAGAGTACATTCCATGCGGTGCTGAGTAGAATGTATATCCTGTGGTCATTGGGTGGAGTATTCTGTAGGTATCAATTTAAGTCCATTTGGTCAAGAGTCACATTGAGGTTCCAAATCTCATTGCTGATTTTTTGTCCTGATGATCTGTCTAGGGTTGTGAGTGAGGTATGAATTTTTATGTTCTTTATTATACTCACTTAACTGTTAGAAACAGCATTTTTACTATAAATTTGAATATAGTCTTTCCATAGTAGCCTTCTGATACAGGCCATGCAAATATTTTTCTCAGTCTACTGTTTTTCTGTATTTTAGGGGTTTTTTGTTTGTTATTTTATTATATTGAAATTCCAAAATTTTATGTTTGACAACTTGTTAGTTCAAATTCTACTACTTCTATGTGATAACCTCAAACATCATAAATTTGTCAGTGATCAAAATGTCTCATAATTATCTTTCTGCCACTTGAATTATTTTATATTTGCCTTCCCAGCCTTTTGGAGTTTATATATGGCTTCTCAAAATAGAAAATGTATTGTATTCTAATCTGATTTTTAAGTACCTGAAAACATTATATTGAAACAAAAATATATTTTGTGCCAGAGTGCAGAATTTGTAAAAATATTTTATGTTAAGAAATTTCAACCACTTTTCAGTTATAGTTAACTGCTTTGTCTGTGCTCTGAACCCTTTGGGGTTATATGTTCAACTGCCTCTGCCTTTAACAGTACATGAGGGGAAATGTTGAGGTCCCTTATCAAATAACTGTATTTAGCATCATGTATTTTGTTTTGTTTCTTCAAATAATATTTACTACATAACTAATTAAATATGCTTCCTTTTCTATCTAAAGAAAGGAATTTGGCTCCACATACGGGGCCTGCCCTCTATCCATGAATGAAATGTGCTTTTTGGTGTCAGTTTGAGTTTTATTCTTTACCCCTTCAGAGTATATTAGTGACAGAGACCCAGATTTGTCCTTCTCTTTGTCCCGCATAATAAAAGTTTAGCAGGACAAATGATCATCTAGAATAAATTTACATTTACGCAGCTTCTCTTGTTGCTTCATGGAGCACTGTGGTCAAATTATGGCCTAAGCTATGGGTGTGTTCTGTGCAACATCCGTGGTGTGTCCCTAAAGAGAAAAGGGATGCCTTTGCCTCACTGTTTACCTTTCTGCTGGCTGTACGAGAAAGTGAAAGTGACAGATCCTAAACTGCACCAACCAGGGTTCCATCTGAAAGCATTATTGGCATGATGGCCGTGCTAATAAGCAGAAGCCTGCATTTCCTAGATGAACTGCTTTGCTCCAGACTGATAATAAAGAGAGAAGCACACACTTATCTTGTTTCAGTCATTGCCAAATGTGGTTTCTGATAGAGTAGTTGAACAAATAATCTACAGGGACAATATTCCAATATCAACTGATCTCCCAGGACTGTGAGTCTAGAGGGCTTAATCGTCCTTGGGTCCTACATACAATCTTTGGCTCTTAGATGTCAGGCAATACAGTCCTCATGTTAAGTCACATATACAATCTCATTCAATAATTAGTTCATCTAGTTCATTATATTAATAAAAACTCTGAAACTCATTCAATAATAAATCTTCCCCTTCCCCAGGACCAGGCTTTCTTTGACTGGAAATCTGAAGTGGAAGAGGGTGGTGTTTCTGGCTTCTTCTCTCTCCATTTTGTTTTTCATTCTCCCCTTCCTCTCAATTTTTTAGCTGTTTCTGATCCATCCAAGGTCAAAATTTGGACAGAAAGCATGTTAAGGCAAGAAAGAAGCTCTTCCATATGTGTATATTTTTATTTATTTTAGAGTTGTGGGGTTCAAGTGGGGGTTTACTACATAAGTAGTTTGCATGTAGGTGAAGTCTGGGCTCCTAAATGACACTCTCTCCTCCTGATAGTAGATATGGTACTCAGTGTGTAGACACATATTCCCTAACTCCTCTGGCATTGTCCAGCATCTGCCAATCCCACTCTTGTGCTAGTGTGACCAGTGATCAGTGTCCACATATGAGTGAGAACATGCAATATTCAGTTCTTTGTTTCTGTGATAGTTCACTTAGTATGATGGTCTCCAGCTACATCGAAGGCCATGATTTTGTTTTTCTTTAGGGCTACATAATATTTCATCATGTATACATATACCACATTTTCTTTATCCAGTCTACTTTTGATGGGCATCTGAGATGGCTCCATGTTTTTGCCGTTTGCTTTTTGGTAGAGTGATTTATTTCTGCTGGGTGTATTCCCAGGAAAGGGATTGCTGGATTATATAGAAGCTCAATTTTTAGTTCTTTGAGAAACTGCCAGACCACTTTCCACAGAGGTTGAACTAGCTTACATTCCCACCAACAGTGTAGATGCATCCCCTTTTCTCTGCCGCTGACTTATTAATGATAGCCTTCCTTACCAGTGTTAGGTGGTATCTCATTGTAATTTTGATTTGCATTTCTCTGATTATTAGTGAGGCTGAGCATTTTTTTTCACGTGTTTGTTGGCTGCTTACATGCCATCCTTTGAGAAGTGTCTGTTCACGCCCTTTGCCTACTTTATGATGGCTTTTTTCTTTTCTTCTCTTTTTGTCTTTCAGTTCATTTGAGTTCTTTGTAGATCCTGGATATTAGGCCTTTGTCAAAAGTATAGCTTGCAAATATTTTTTTCCATTTTGTTCATTGTCTCTATTACTCTTTTACTCTCTTGATGGTTTCTTTTGCTGTGCAAACACTTTTCAGTTTGATAAGGTATATCTTAGTTTTTGTTGCTTTTGCTTTTAAGGACTTGGCCATGAATTCGTTGCTTACTCCGATGTTTTCTTCTAAGATTCTTATAGTTTGAGGCTTTACATTTAAGTCCTTAAACTATTTTGAGTTAACTTGTGTATATGGTGATAGGAAGGGGTCCAGTTTGATTCTTCTGCATGTGGCTAGCCAACTTTCCTAGCACCATTTGCTAAATATGGTTTCCTTTCCCCGTGTTTGTTATTGATGACTTTATTGAAGATGAGTTGGTTGAAGGACCGTATTTTTATTTCTAGATTCTCTGTCCTGTTCCATTATTCTATGTTGCTATTCCTGTACCAATACCCTGCTGCCTTGGTTACTGTAGCCTTAATAAAAACTTTAATAAAGTTTTTAAGTCTGGAATTGTGATACCTCCAGTTTTGTTCCTTTTGCTAAAAATTGCTCTAGCTATTTGTGTTCTTTTTTGCTTCCATATGAAATTCTGTATTGTCTTATTTAGGTCTGTAAAAAATGATATTGGCAATTTGATAAAGATTGCATTGAATCTGTAGATTGCCTTGGGTAAGATGGACATGTTGACAATATTGATTCTTCCAACCCATGACTGTGGAATATTTTTCCATTTGTTTGTCTCATTCCTGATATCTTCAAGCAGTGTTTTATAGTTCTCATTGTAAAAGTCTTTCACTTCTCTGGTTAGATGGGTACCAAAGTATTGCATTTTTGAGGGGTGCTATAGTGAATAGAATTGTGTTTTTCATTGCTGGTATATAGATATGCAACCGTCTTCTGTGTGTTGATTTTCTATTCCAAGACTTTAGCAAAGTCATTTATCATTGCGAGGAGGTTTTTTACAGACTTTAGTATTGAATCATATTGTCTGCAAAGAGGGATAACTCAACTTCTTCCTTTCCTATTTAGATACCCTGATTTCCTTCTCCTGCATGATTGGTCTGGCTAGGACTTTCAGTACTATGTTAAATAGGAGGGTTCAGAGTGAGCATCCTTGTCCTGTTCCAGTTCTTAGAGAGAATGTTTCCAGCTTCTGACCATTAAGCATTAGGTTGGCTGCCATACATGACTTTTATTGTTTTGAGGAATGTTCCTTTGATGCCTAGGTGTTTGAGTGTTTTTATCAAGAAGGGGTGTTAGATTTTACCAAATGCTTTTTCTGTGTCTAATAAGATAAGCAGTTCTTGATTTTATACCTGTTAATGTGCTGAATTATGTTTATGATCTTGTAAGGGATGAACCAGCCCTGCATTCCAGGAATAAAGCCTCGTGATCATGGTGGATAACCCTTAAAATGTGTTGTTGGATATGATTTTCTAGAATCTTGTTGAGAAGTTTTGCATCTATATTCATCAGAGAAATCGGCCTGCAATTCTCTTTTCTTGTTGAGTCTTTGCCAGTTATGGGAATCGGGTTAATATTAGCAGGAGGCTCTTATTTCATTGAGTGTTATTTCCACTGGTTGTGTTCATTCTGGACCTAACCAACATTCAAAGATGACTCGTTGTCCTGATGTGTAATTTTCTGGGCTCCTGGTAGGACTAATCACTGGATACTTTTCTTATGCAGATCTCTTGACCATGGAAGATTTTTTTCTTGATGATCACTTGTGACTCCTTTCTTATCTCCTGGTAAACTGGTCTTCACATCCATATTACTGCTTCTGGAGTTGTCCTTCTAGCCCCCATCAGTTCCAAAGAAAGTACTCAAACATCCCTTGCTCTGACAAAGTCTTGGAGAAAGAGGACAATTCTAATATAGCTTCCTCTATCCTACACATATTAGGTGCCTTCACTTTCTCTGGGGTAAGTATAGTCTCAGTCCTCTGGGTCTCACAGTACCAAAGAATACTTTTCAAACTTTTTGAGTCTTCCCAAATAAAAACCCATTATTAGACTTGAAGTATTAGAAATAGAACCTATCCTCACTGTCCACATCTAAAATATTTATCTTGAAAATTACGTACTGGAAATTTGTCTTTGATAATCTGATAGCTATTTTATTGTTACCTTAGTTCAAACTGAAGATGAATTTCTTCTGTTTTATCTTAATATCCATTTTATAGCTATCTAATTTATGATATTTTTGGTGGGAGTATGTATTTCATTGGTTATTGCATACAATCACAGACATTTACAAAGTGCTTTTTATTTCTCCAGGCACTATGGAGTGTAAAAATGATACTAGCATGATTAAAACCAGATTCCCACCCCATTATTATTTTTATGATTAGGGCAAACCAAATATCAAAATAACAATCTAACATTGAAATTTTATTGTGATGATATTTAACTCCTATTGGGAAATAAATAGCAAAGAACCACCAACATAATTTTGTTCTTTTCTATTTTATTGAATAACTGCTTTCATATTCTGATCCTCATTGTCTAGGGTCAATAACCAAAAACAATAAGCTTCCTTTGTAAAAGAAAGATTCCTTTCCTTTATTTATGAAATCTTATTTTCACTTTCTGAGTATCTGTAAACATATTCTTTAGAATCATTTGCCAGACAAATTATTTGGCGATAATTGCATTGGTTTAGGTAAGTGGGGAAAAAATTTGGTTGACATTTTCAAACGTGTTTCAGAAGTTTCAAAAGATCTACTTCATAACATATGAGGCATTATCAGATACCTGGAAGAATGTTCTGTCTTACACATGCCTCTTGCAGGCAGAGTAGAATTGTATGAAAATAATTAGGAATATTTTGGTTACAGCAAAACTCACTAATTCTTTTAGTTCTGTGATTTTGGCTACTTTACTATCCTGAGTTATAGTTTCTTTATCCTTAAAAAATGATGCTGTGGCTTATACTTGGGCAGGAAGTCAAATGAGCACCAGAGCACAAGCCTTACCCTTCACACTCTAATTAATTTATTGGGAAAATGAAGAGCTTCAATGGGGGTTAATAATTTTATTACGATTTATACTATGTAAGAAAGAAACATATCACTGAGATTGGAAAAAGACTGACTCTAAATGATTAAGGAAAGCACATAGCTTCTTTTTTTTTTTTTCCTTTTTGACAACTTGATTGGGGGGAAAGGATGGAAAATGGCCCTACTTAAGAAAAGTAAGCAAAGTATTGGCAGGCAGTGACTTTAAATTGCACATTAAACTAATCCAGGGCTATGCCTTAATAAAGGCCAGGGCTGGGAATTCTTATGGATTTTCTAGCTCATTGCTGGGACAACATCGAAAGGCAATAAATGTTCTATTACTTACACAAGCTGCTAGTTTTCAGAAAATTAGTCACCAGTGACCTTTTACCCTTTGTCTTACTCTCCTTCTCAGTAACTGCACCTGATGTGAATCAAATGCAGACCAGTCCACAGAGAAGTTTCTTTTCTACCCTACTGCAAATTTAAGTAATTGGGTTTTGGCATAGGCAACAAAATTAATCTATTAGAAAAAAAAATTAATCCAATTATTTTACTAGTTACAAAGGCTATACCCCCAAGTTATTGTTTTAAGTGAAATAAATTATATCTCACTTCAAACACACTGAGGGTGAAAATAGCATTCAGTTAAAAGTTCTTGATTTGTGTACAACAAATTGATAATATAACATTTTTTATTTGCCTAAACTCAGGACTATGGGTGTGTGCTCAATGGGGTGAAGGCCAGAGCCTCAGGGTTGACAGTGAAGAGGAACAGAAAGGCAGAGAAGTTTGCAATTTGGGGCACCCAGTCTTATATTGAATTATATTGATTAGTTTTCCAGTTAGCAGAAAGACCTCCTTCTGACCCTATTTTCAGGGTCACTAGATCATAATGCAATCTTGTGAAGATGCTGGTATTCCTCCCCACATTGCTTTCTGAGAAGAGTGTGGACCTGAAAATCACCCATTTAAAGCTTTCTCTTTTTTTTCTTCTCTTGCTAGACTTTACGAACAAATGCATATATAAATTGCACATACAGTATAATAACACATGTTGCAATGGACACAAGATAAGATATAGAAATGATCCCAATCTTTTGCAAAAAGGCTATTTTAGAAATTGAATCTCCTGAACAGTCTTCCATCTGAATCAGGAAAATAAAATGAAAATATCTAACAAACAGGTGGGTCTGCTATAAGATCTAGACTTCTTAGAGAAACCTTAATTGTGCGTTAAATTATGGCGTGAGCATATAGCAAACACTAAATATTAAAGACAACAGAAAATATTTTTGGCTTATTTATATGCATTTTCGTCTTATATAAAACATGAATGATTAAGTACAGACCAAACAATTATGTTTCTATGAATATTTATGAACAACAAATTCCTGGGGGATTCTTTAAAGAAGATGGCATAATTTCACAATTTTTCAGCCCATAAAATTTTATTTACATAAAACAACCTGGAAAGCTAGATTTTTTTTAAAAAAATCATTTGCTATTAATTCATAGGAAACTCACAAAGAGACATTTTGATAATAATCAGTAGTAATTTGACATATAGTTGGAGTGATATGCGAGGGCTTCATGATTCTGGGAGACCTGTTACCTTACCTGCTATGTCTGCCTTTATGTCTTCATATTTTATTTGACTAAAGGAGGCTTACTTGTCTTTGAATATTGACTTTAATATGGTAACCCAATCTTCTGGCTCTGGGCTGAATTAGTCTCTACATGCATACTTACTGTTTTGTTGTTAATCTAAATTTCTCTCCACTTAAAGAGAGATCTTAGGTTATTAACATCACTCCATGAATCAAAACCTTCAGTTGACTCAGTAGACTTGCCAGGTCATCATCTTGGAAATGCCATGGTGTAAACTTCTTTTTATTAACTTGTATGATATTAATAGAGTATTGTGTGAATATTAACAAAGTACATAAGGTGGAGATATTGAAAGAGAGGATAAGTAATAGAATTAGTAGGATAATAACAATGCAGGATCATCAAGTAATTCTCACCAATCAATAAGCAAGACTCAACCAATAGTTCCTAAATCCTTAAGAAGTATCCTGAAGCATACTCATTCTCTGTGTGACTGTCCCCATTGTCTCAATCAGCCAGAAACATCAAGAAACAGAGAGAATAAGTGATTTCTATTTTTAAAATTCCCTATACATTACTGTTCCTGATACTTTTCACCCAAAGTGCCCACACGTTTCATCAACACATTTTTCCACCCATCAGACAGATTCTAAAGACCCTAGACTGGTGAAAACTGCAAATGAAAATAATCCTGTGCCTGTAACTTTGATCTCATTGGTTTTTTTGAGCCTGCCATAATCAACAGAGCAAATGTGTAGCCCTCACTTGGGGGCATGGTTTTGCTACTGCTGGTAAGTATATACCCAGAGGAAAAAAAAATGTTGAAATTATCCAAGGTATCAGTAGAGATTTTTGTGGAAAATAAAGGAAGAACTATGAAGAGAAAAATTAGACATTGAAGTTCTTTTTAGGTCTATTTCTCACCGAAAACCTCGAGTGCCTTATTTCTATTTCTATTACTTTACTCACGAGTAAATTGATAAAGAGCTTGAAAGCCAGAGAGTGAATTTGCAGATATTATTTAGATCATGTATAAAAGTCTGTTTTGCCAGAAAATTAAATGCTTGTCTTCCATCCATGTTACTACATTCAGTATAACACAATTCTTGCTATACAAGAATTGTTTGTTTTATATTATTTTGTATAATAGTTTATTTATGATATAGTCATAATCAAGAAATAATAAAAATAATTCTAACTTCCTAATCTGAAAAGCTTAGAATGTATTCAGACTACTTAGCTGTTATTTAGAAACTCTTTACTTTGGATGTGCAAAATAACACAATTAAAATATATTAAACAGCTTTATTTTGTTAAAAAAGAGAATTAGAGAAAACAAAATGCCATCAGTTTTGACCGGCATTCTGATGGAATTATCTTATAATCACTATCAGGTGTTCTTGGAAGTGTTAAGTTAACTTTAGCCCAAAGATGTCCCCTTGCATATTTTGAATACAACCTTGAGTTTTCTCCTCACCTTTTACATGGTGAACTGTAATCTAGCTGTTTGTGTAAACAGACTAATCTACTCTTGTGCCAATCACAGAGTTTTGGCCAATCAAAGGTGGCCAACTGTTCAAACCAGTTTCAAATAAGGCAAATGCTGAGCTGTAAACAATCATGTTGTTTCTGTATCTACTTTCATTTTCACAGCCTCACTTTTTTTCTCTGCCCATAAATCTCTTCTACCACATTTCTGTGCTGGAGTCTCCCTGAGCCCATTCTCATTCAGAAGGCTGCCCAATTATCTTGTTTTTTGCTCAGTTAAACTTTGTTAAATTTAACTTGTCTTAGGTTTGTTTGCTTTTTTTCTTTTATCAGAAGGTAAATGTAACTCTGTATAAGTTAACGTATAAGTGTCTCAAGATGTTCAGTGTCATATTAAACTTTCTTTAATACGCTTCATGGTTTGACTGGATTGGCTGCCTTAGGTAGGTTGGAAACCATTGTTGTTTAGTGTATATTTCACAACTTGAAGTGACAGAATTAACTACTCAATTTGTTACACAAAACACCAAAATTTCTAGAGGTAAAATCTATTAACTTGAACATTAAAATAAAAAACACCCTAGGCTCAATGGCTCACCTTTGTAGCTATTTGGGAGGCTGAGGTCTAAGGATTGTTTGAGGCCAGGCACTTGAGACCAGCCTAGGCAACACAGCCAGACCCTATCTCTAATAATAAAATAATTCCCTAGATAATCTTAGTCATATTTAACTTACACCAAATATTAGTTCAAGAAAAAGAGCAGATAGGAAAAGAGAGATGGGAGACAGGTGGCTCAACAGCAGTATAGGTTTATTCTAGGGCGGAAAACCTGCAGAGTGGGACTCCAGATAAAACTGAAACTCTCTGGTTTACAGACTAAAGGCAATTTACAGGGGCTTGGGGAAGAGGTGCTAGTTAGTTGGTTGCTAAGGGGGGTGATGTAGCTAAGGAAGAAGTATCCTGGTTAGCTAACTACAGCTTAACAGGATGCATTCTGCAGTTTGGTGCCTAGCTGGTAAGTTTCCATCCCGATTTGTGTTCTTAAAACTGAAGGGACTATCTACGATGGCGTACCTAAGTCTAAGTGTTGGTGGAAGTGTAAACCAATACAACCTCTGTGAAAAACAGTTTGGCGGTTCCTAAAAGATTTAAAAATCAACTTTCCATATGACCCTGCAATCCCGCTACTGGGAATATACCTGGAGAAACTCACAAATCACTCTATGAAAAAGATACCTGCACATGTATGTTTATCGCAGCATTGTTCACAATAGCAAAAACAGGGAACCCACCGTGCTGCCCATTGAAAGAGGACTAGATAAAAAAATGTGGTACGTGTACACGGTAGAATATTACACAGCCATAAAGAAGGACAAAATTATGAACTTTGCAGCAACTTGGATGGACTTAGACTCTATAATACTGGTGATCTATCACAGAAACAAAGAACTAAGTACCACATGTTCTCACTCATAAGCAGACCTTGAGCAATTATAATGCTATAAGAAAGGGATTGGCAGTAGTGGGAAACTGCCAGGGGAGGGGGACACACCTTATCAGCAAGGGTACCTGCATAATGAACATTTGTTACCTAAGCCGGAATTGTACCACACATCTTTAAAATAAAAAAGACAAGAAAATTATATAAAACAAAAAATAAATTAGTGTAAATTGAATGAAATCATATTTGATTGATTTTATGTAATCAGCAGTCATTTTCTGAGAAGCTATTATTATGTTAGATGCCATATAAAATGAGGGACACCAGAGGTGAGTAAAATCCCAAACTTTTCCTCTAGGAGCCCACAGTTTGATTCATACAAGAGGTCCTTGATGTAGTATGTTTAGGAATATTTAAAATGTAGAAATCAAAATTTCCTTTAGAATAGTGACAGATTAATTTATTTCTTATTTTCATAAAACCATGTGATCAAACATTTGCCTAGTTCTGCTGTAAGAAAAAAACAATTAAAGCTACTTTGGTGGGAAAGAGGTTTATTGCAGAAAATTGAGTGCTCCTATAATTGTTAGAGGAGTGGGACTTTAGCTGGGCCCCAGAAAAAACTCAAGAAGACCAACGCCATACTACACTAGTCAGTAAGGTAGGGAACAAGGACACTGTCAGGGTAAATGTTGTGTTCAACAGCACGTGTCCTTAACTGCTCTTCAGAGTCAGGAAATGCCTGACATCCCTGTTCCAAATGCCTCTTAACATCCACATAGCTAATGGCTGGAATTCAAATGCTCCTGAAATACAAAGTAAAACAAACAAAAAAAAAAACAATGTCCTTAAAATAATGCCTGTCAGCTGCACCAGCTGATGTAGCAAGATGATTCTTCTTTCATGTCTTTGAAATCTCACACAAATGCAAACTTCAAATTAGTGGAATCTAACTTACATCCTGAGTTCTATCCTTGATAGACTCTAGGCTTTGATTTCTAGAGATGTCTGTCTATCAGAAAAAGAATGAGATGGCACCCAATGTCAGCACCCTGCATCTGCCATGAAGTGCACTATCACTGACATTTTCAAAATTTTCTTCAAAATCTTTAAGTTAATTATAATGAAAAAATATCAAAAGTATGTGTATCCATTAAGCATAAATTTGCATTTCTCTTTTTCTTGAACCCTGTCTTCTCTTCACAGTGAATGACTACCACTACTTGTGAATTCTGGATCATGATTGTGCTTATTTCTTTCTGGAATGCCTAGGACCCTGTAGACAACCAACTAGGGCACCTATGCTCACTTACATCTCAGTGTTTTACATTCTGTGAATAAATTGCGTTTCTACTTGCATGTTTTCTGGGAGTGAATATAAGATCATTAAGAGCATGAAATGAGGCTTGTATTCAGAGTAACTAATTTATTACCTGCTACATATTGTGCACAAAC
Source organism: Tarsius wallacei (assembly GCA_963574415.1). Taxonomy (NCBI): domain Eukaryota; kingdom Metazoa; phylum Chordata; class Mammalia; order Primates; family Tarsiidae; genus Tarsius; species Tarsius wallacei. The sequence continues at coordinate 5,654 of CAUYQG010028148.1, read as the reverse complement.
AAATGAATAAGAGAGTTCTTTTACACATGACAATTTATTTTATTTTATTTTATGTAAATATCATTTTATTACTAGACTCATTCACGTATGTATTTATTCTACAAGCGTTGATTAACAATCTGCTATGTGTAATGCATGGCAGATTGGTATGTGGTCCTGGAGATATCCTTATGCAAATTTAAACCAGTTTCTAACCCTTGATTTTTAAGTGGTGCAAAAGAGTTTATTTCTCTAAACTTTTCTTTATATATTTCAACTTTTCCAGGTTGTTATATAACAATTCCTTTAAAAACAGTCTCTTTAAAAAAAAAACACCTCATCATTTTTGGGTAATATTTCAGGTTTTATGAGAGAAAAGAACCAGTAAGAGATATACTAATAAAAAGAATATAAAACAGAAAAAGTATAAAACATATTTTAGTTCTAGTTCTCTTATTGATTTGCTGTGTGACTTTGAACAAACCACTTTACATCTCTCTATCCCTATTTCTTCACTTTAAGATAAGCTTAATTTCAGTTTCTATTGCTTACCTAATAAAAAACTAAAATGGCTTGAGATCTTGATAGAAAGGATAATGAGAATGATAAAAAATGCCCTGACCTCTTTAGTGAAAACACGATGTATAAATAAGGATGGCATTTTAATTGCATGGAACACAATATGTACAGAATTTAAGAAAATCTCTTCAGATAGACAAGCTGGGCTCAGGTCTCTGCTCTGATCAGGACAAACAGGAAGACTTGAGGCAATGTACTTTCCCTCTCAGTATCTCAATTCCCTCACATTTAAAACTATTAGAATATACTTTATATTTTGGAGTTATTTCAAGTGCTAAGTAAATACTGTTATTCTGTGCTTTTTTTGAGTTGGCTGCAAAAGCTTCATAAATGTAGATTAAACAGACACACAAAACAGACTCATAGAGACAAACACATTCAGTTTTAAGTTTAAATCTTAACCCACCTTAGTGTGTAATATTGAGATTCATAGACTCACACCATATTTTCAAAATATCTATTTTAGAAAAAATTAATTGAAGGCACAGATTCTCTCATTAGAATATTATTATGAACACATCATGTTGTATTTCCTAAAAAATCAGCGTTGATATTTGGTCTAGATTGCCTTCAGTATTACAAAAATATCTCTCACTTCACTTTCATAACAACTTGTATTGTGATAAAGTACTCGTATGTCCCTAAGAATACACTTGGCATGTAGGCATTATCTAAAATACAGATTCATACTCTGAAGCAGAGGAAACTTGTGCATTAAATTTTATCATATGTCATCATGTTAGTTAAAAACAGCCAGGTGTAGTGGAGTCTTATATAAAAAGAACTAGAAGTAGGCTGAAGCGGAAGGATCACTTGAGACCAGCAGGTCGAGGCTGCGGTGGCCGTGAACATGCCACTGCACTCCAGCCTGGGTGACAGAGTGAGAGTCCAACTTAAAAACAAAAAACAAACAAACAAACAAAAAACTAGAACTAGAAGACACAAGGTAGTTAAAAATTTAAATAATGGCATTGAGGTAGGCAGTGGGATAATAAAGAGAATGTATCTTATGATCTTTGTTTTATCATATTAAATATATTTAATTGTGTATTAGTCATATTTTATAGATAATTTTTAATCTTTTACTTATATAAAATTTGCATTGCAGTTAAATTTAAGAACTGAAATTTACTAGCAATATAAAGTCAATGGCCTGATACAGCAGTCTTTAGAGTAAAACTATTTAATGTTGCACATATTTATATGTTTGAAGGTAATTTTTGGTGCAAACAAGCCCTGTTTATTTCTAAAAGATAACCACAGACTTGTTTAGGAGAATAATGGTTAATATAACTATAAACAAAAAAGAACATCATAATGGTTTGCTTTTATGCCCAATTGACTTAAAAAATTGAGCAAATGCCTACAAACTTTTAAGGCAATTTGACAGTGAAATTTTATACCAATTAAATCTAATGATGAAAAAATGACATGCATCTTTTTACATTTTGTTTTCTTTTTCATTTATTTTCTTCTTTTAATGTTCTAGTAACAAACTTTTACTAATTGTATTTTGTATTTTACAAAAGTATGGTCTGTAATTTACTGGAATAAAAATATACACACATACACATATATAAATGCCTGGTTTCCCCTTAGTGTAAGAGAATACTATTTTAATGTATTCTCTGCAACGGACTTATTAGACATGTAGAACAGATTTTACTATCAAAACTCACATATAGAAAATACATATGTTAGCGAGATTACATAATGTAGTTAAGGTTAAAGGGCAAGTAAGTATTGGAATCAAACTGTGTTTTATTTTATATCTTATGCTCTTTCCTTGTATCACACATTTCAGAGAAAGTGATACTCCCTGATAAACAACAGTCTACCTAGGAAGATTAATCTTGTTTGCACAATAGCAATGCGGTGAGAAACATTAAGAAGTAACAAAATAGCATCATCTATCTATCTATCTATCTATCTATCTATCTATCTATGATGCACCTGAAAAAAAAAATCAAAGGAAAAATTTTAAAGTTGGCGAAATTAAAAAACTGGCTAAATATATATTTATACATATATTTACAAGTAATATGTATAAATACATATACAAATAAACATATATGTGTGTGCATACATATGGAATAAGTGAAAAATAGGTTTTTGAACAGTAAGGTATAAAATTGATATGATTGATTATTAAGCTTCCACTTCAATAACCAACAATTAAAAGCCATCATGACAATGAAGTACTGAAGTTAGATATCAAATTCCCCTCTATTGGGTTGCCCCAGTCTGAGATCAGAATTTTAATCCTTCCAGAGCGATGTAAAAGATTGCCTTGTTTGTAAACAGCTATTGCATGGAGTGATCTTGTGCTTTTTATTTGAGAGAATTATAAATTTGGGGAACTTTTGGGGGTATAGTACTCCTTATTAGGGGTGTTCCTTATTTGACCTCACAGGTGACTTAGATGATACTCGATTGAAGATTTTGTTGGTGCATATACCCCGTGGGGAACTTTACCCATATTCTGAGAGAGAATATTTTCAACATCTGAGAAAACCTGATAAAAAAGATCAGGAGCCAATAGCTAGGACATTCATTAAATGTTTGCAAAATGCATTCTGTGCAAATGCTGGTTGGGGTGTTTATCTGAGGCAATAAGTAAAATATAATTAGAAATATCTAGAAGGGTGAAGTTACATAAAAAGAGGCCCAATACTAAAAAAAAAGTATTTGGAACTTTAGCCACATGTTTGCTTCCTTGAAGTCTTTATAGCAATTGTGTAGCTAAGCCAGTATTTGGGGTTGTCATTCAAAGGGAACTTTGGATTTAATTCTCAACAATTTTTACAGAAGTCTAAATGAAGTTTGTTGTAGACAGTGATGATGGCCAATTGATTTAGTGATAAAGTCTGTGTTTGCAAACTTGTAACAAACGTGAATTTAGTTTTGTTTCAATTTTCCTGACTGGAGGAACAGCTTTCACCCAACCAATGACTGTTTTGTGATTAAATAAGGCATAACTATCTAGTGGAAGCTGCCTTGAATTTCTCACATATGGTGGTACATGAGTTAGTTTCACTAGCTCATATCTTGCTAATTAGCCTGTTTGTTTGGGGTTTTGTTTGTTTGTTTGTTTGTTTTTGAGTCGGAGTCTCACTCTGTCTCCCAGACTGGAGTGCAGCGGCCGCTCCGGGCCACCGCAGCCTCGACCCGCTGGGCTCCGGCGATCCTTCGCCTCAGCCTTCGGAGTAGCCGGAACTACAGGCGTGTGCTACCACACCCGGCTGATTTTTTTGACTTATTGTAGAGATGAGGGTTCGCCAAGTTGCCCAGGCGGGTGTCGAACCCGCGGGCTCAGGCAATTCACTCACCTCGGCCTCCCAAAGCGCGGGATTACAGGCTGAGCCACCCAGCCCTGCTAGCCTGTTTTTAATAACACTAGTGGTAGAGCACTTATCAACTCAAATAGTCATTTCACTTTTTCATTTGACATTTATTTTAAAACATACTACAGTTTTACCTAATGAGATAACTAAATTAAAGCTTTTCATTTACTATATAAAAAACTTAAAATATTAATACAGAGCATTAAATGTATTATCAATTTAAATATATGCATTTTTTTCAAGAAAATAAAATTATTCACTTAAACATTTTCACACTATTTGGTATATAATTATATCATTTTCCCCCCTGCAATTTCTTAAAAAAGGTGAAATGACTGTTCTTCTTTCATTAGTAGTGTATTTATGACTTAAAGGCTATACTTAAGGATTGTGTTAATGCTTCCTTTACTAAAAGGAGACTTTTAGTAAATTCTGTCATGATATTAGTTTTCATAAGTCAGGAAACATTTTCCATATGTCATGAAGTATTATCCAAAAGGAGTTCCCAGCCACAGTGCTCACACTTTATCACCATCATTTTGACTGAAGAAAAAGTTCTCTGTGATAGCACCCATCCAAGAGGTCATACAAAGCATTTTCGGCAGACAATTGTTCTCTCATTAGGTCAACCACCTTCTTGGACTGAAATGGTTTCACAATTTTTACTAAAATTATTATGAAGGAACAGCTGAAAAAATAAACAAAGAAGTCTGAGTGAATCTTATTTAGTGTCATCAAAGAAAAACTATCTGTCCTAGAGCGATATAATGTAATTTAACAGCCAAATGAACATCTAGAAATAAGCAGAAGCATTAAAAATTACTGAGGACCACAGAAGTGCATCACTTTTAATAAACTTACAAAGTAGCAGAGAAAGAAAAAAAATGAAGAAATGTCAAAATTAGAATATTATTAATAAGTTGAGAGAGAAAAACTGCTGTCAAAAATTATAAAAGCATAACAATGGAGGCAAAATTCAATAAAGTAAATTGTATAAGTTTCACATATTTGAAATAGAAATTAGATTGTATAATTACAAATTCTGCTGTGTTAATATACATTAAATATAAGTATGTTTAACAAGCAGATGTAAAAGGAAAATCAGTTATTATTTGTTTAAATATTTTTGGCCTATATTCTTTTTTTAATATATATTTTTTATTTTAAAGTTGTGAGGTACAGTTAAGGGTTAGGTATACAAATATTCATTGTGCAGGTACCCTTGTTGATGACGTGTGTCCCCCTTTCTCCAGACAGATATTGACTACCGTTAGTCCTACCTCCCTTTCCCTCCCTGTGCCCCCCAATGGTTTCCCGCCACTGTCAATCCTTTTCTTACAGTGTTACAGTAGTTGTTCAAGGTCCACTTATGAGTGAGAACATGTGATACTCAGATCTTTGTTTCTGTGAGAGATCACTCAGTATTATAAACTCTAATTCCATCCAGGTTGCTGTGAAATTCATGATTTTATTCATTTTTATGGCTGCATAATATTCCATTGTGTACATGTACCATATTTTTTTAATCCAGTCCTCTTTTGACGGACAGCATGGTTGCTTCCAGGTTCTTGCTATTGTGAACAATGCTGCAATAAACATACGTGTGCAGGTATCTTTTTTATAGAGTGATTTGAGTTCTTCAGGGTATATGCCCAGTAGGGGGATTGCAGGATCATATGGAAGGTCGATTTTTAGAGCTTTTAGGAATTGCCACACTGATTTCCACAGAGGTTGCACTAGTTTACACTCCCA
>CAUYQG010028143.1:0-34076 GCA_963574415.1 Tarsius wallacei | reverse complement strand
AGGCGTGGTAGTGCCCGCCTGTAGTTCCAGCTACTTGGAGGGCTGAGGCGGAAGGATCGCTGGAGCCCAGCAGGTCGAGGCTGCGGTGGCCGGGAGCGGCCACTGCACTCCAGTCTGGGCAACAGAGTGAGACTCCAACTCAAAAAAAAAAAAAAGAAAAGAAAAGTAGGAGTATCATTTATCTTTGTACTTCCAAATCCAAATATGATCCCAGGTACAAATTATTATTCTACAAATATTTCTGAATAAGTGAATGCATAAGCAAAAGACCTGCTTGATCTCTCTCAAACATGGATCTGATCCTATCTCTCACGTTCTTAAAATCTTCCCAAGGTGCTGCAGCAGTTGTAGGATAAAGCCTAGATGCCTTATCCTAGAATTCAAGGTGGGTATGATCTCACCTCTGCCTATTATTTCACCATAATGTTTCTCACACTCAGCCTTCCCTGCTGCTCTGTGTGGTGGAATCTATTTTTGCGGTCCTCTCAATCTTTTGTGTGCCTGTTTTCTGATCGCTGCAAAGCCACATGCATTTTGGGTGGAGAAATTGTTCTTTCTGTACAACTCATCTCTGGGAGGGCTGCCAATCACAGTTATGGACGTACAACACAAGTGGGACCAACCAGAGTCCTTCCCAGGATTAATATAATCACAAAGAGAGAAGGTTTTCTCTTTCTTCCTCCTCCATGCCTGAACCTATTAGTTTGTTTCCCAACCTTTAGGTTACATTTGAGACTTCCAGGCATGGGGTAGAATGAAGACTTGGAGACACTTCAGCCACTGTGTTTCAACTGTATGACAAGACTCAGAGGTTACACACATCAGGTGTTTAGAGGGGGAAGCATGAGGAAAGGTAGGCAGGTTCAGGAGTATGGGGGACGTCACAGATGTTAGGCCAACTGGCAGAAGGGCCAGGCCACACCTAGAGTGGTTAAGAAGTTCCCAAGATGGGGCAGGTTGAAAAAAACACAGCCTGGTAGAGAAGCCTACGTGGCTTACCTAAGTGACCATGAGGACACTGGGCTGATGGCCTTTGGCATGTGACAAGAGGGCTCATGTGAGAGTTGATGATTAGTGAAGGCTCTTGAGTGCCAGGCCCAGGATTTTGATGGGCCTTCTGAGTCTGAATGGGGCTGGGCTTAGTTCAGGGTCTCTTTCTTGGAGGGCCACTTTTACCTCTTTCAGTGCATGAAGAGGCCTGAGATGTAGCGGCATAAGCCTCAAAACCCTTTCCCGGAGTTAGCAAAAGGGGTCTCTCCTCCTTTTGACTCCTCCGCAACTCCCCATTCCAGCCTGCCCCTTCTGCACTTCATGGCCTCAGGAGCGCCCTCCCACCCCACTTCCCTTGCAGTTCCTGTCCTTGCCAAGCATCCTCCAACTCCCATCACTCGATAGATGTTATAGACCTCAACAATCCACCTCTGAAGCTTTCCAACCTATAACTGTCTTCATTCCATGACTCGTTAGAAAGATTCTCACTGCTCTTCCATTCAGGAAGCCCCTGGGCTGCTATTTTTTCTTCTTACTTCAGTGAGAGTGAATTCATTTTGCTGAGTTTCTGGGCCAGCATTTCCTCTGAATGAGAGGAAATATTCCAGCATGCCTCTTGCCTGGTGATTATGTTTCTCTCTGGCTCTTGGAGAGTCACACGCTTGGAGCTGGGAGGGAGGGTAGAGGCAGCTTGCATAAGGGTTCCTTAGGAGGATCGTGAGCACTGGAGTGAGAGAGACCCTAAGTCTGACATCAGCACACCACTCACCAACTGTATGACCTGGAAAACTTAACTTCCTGAGCCTCAACATTTTTTTTTTCATTTGTAAGGTGGAGATAAAAATTTTCATAATGCTGTACCCTGCAGTATTATGAAAATTAAATGGGATAGATAATAAGTCTGATGCTTAATAACTGGGAGCCAATATTATACTTGTCTTATCCCAATCTCCTTGAGAGACAGAAGCAGACTTGCCCGAAGTCATGCCCTGAGACCATGGCGGAATCACAGCTCACCCAGTTTCCCACGATGGGGCTCTTCTGCCCACCTTACACTGCCCTTACAACAGGAGAAGCAGGTGAGCATGATGGGAAAATCTTTCAGTCCTCTGATCATTGACTGATGGCAAGCATAAGTGGCAGCAGCAGGACTGCAAATCCACCCCAGGTCAGCTTCCACATCAGTGATGGAAAATAAAAGAACGAAGGGGAAAAAGTCAAACAGAAGAAAGCACCCGGAAAAGATGTTTTTATGTTCACTTACATGGAAAAAAAATCAAAGTATACAGCATGAAGATATATGTTTCTCAGAAAATTCATCTCTATGAACCTGTTGGTTTCAGTTGCAGTTATAATTCAAGAATTGCCAAATGGAAGTCATAACATCATGAGGTGGGGGATGGGGCGGAGAGCCACCAAGGTAGTAATTATGTGCTATTTCTTTTCTAGTTTCAGATAATTTGGAGTTTCAACTTTTCCAGCAAGTCAGTATTATAAACAGATGGCATACTAAAACGTGATTGTGTAAAAATATAAAATTCTTAACGCATGATGGCCATAATATTTTAGGAGAAAAAAAATCATTGAAGTCTGATAATGTCAGAAAATACAAATAGGATCATTTGAGAAGTTTCATTTTTCTGTATGAACAGCAGTTGCAAAGATGGATGTATGGAAAGGAATAAAGCATTCGGTCTGCACACAACTTAGAAAGGGCTACCATTTCTAAACACTGACTTTGTAAGAAAACATGAAGGACATCTTACACTCAACGACAATGGTTAAGAGGAGGAAATGACTTTCTGAAGGATGCAGTGGGCAGAATGCCATGGCCTTTGTTTTCCACTTGGCCCGAACCTGTGTCGGGATGCGTTCACACCACACGGGGCTTCCTGTAGAACCTAGCACCAACATACGGATCAGATTTTGTCTTTGATCCGAGTCCATTATGTCTTCAGTTTTGAGTGTACTGAGGTATGTTTTCTTTGGTTGCTGTTGTAACTAATGTGTAATTTTTTAAAAACTGTAATATTTACAACATTTAAACATTTTAGATTTCAGTGTCAACTCTTCACATAAGAAAAATTTGAAAACTCTTTCAGAATCACCGGATGACCATCACTTCCTAGCGTCTGTCATGAAACTGTTTTCGATACACAGGACAATTAGCCTATTAGCACAGTTATATGCTTTCTGGTCCAGAATCTTCCCCGTGCTCAGCGGGGAGGCAAACCCTGTGATGGCCATGTCCGCAGTTCGCCACGCTTCACAGTAGTTATCCACAAGACGGACGCCATGGGTGCTGGAGCCATGCCAGATGACCTTCTGGGGCCTAGAAGGTAATTTTGCCATGTTACTTTCTGAAGTGACACTTTTTGTGGTATATACTGGTGAGCAAATTGGTACAAGTCTAGTGAATCAAGTCAAACTCCTTAACCCTCTATGATCTGATGCCAAATCACGTCTCTATTCTCACCGCTTCTCCAACTTTCTTCACACACTGTATTCCGGCCATTACTCAGCTTGCAGTTGCTCTTAAATCACACCCTCTGCTTTTACACATCTAAACCTTTGCTCATGAGGTCTCTTAGTCTGAAAGACTTCTCTTTCATTTTCAGACCAGTGACTCCTTCACATCTTTCAAAGGCCAATAAATGCCTTCTCTTGCAGGAAGTCACCTCTGATTCTTACCCTTAAGTAAAAGTGAAGATGAATATTTCCTCTACACTCCTATTATTATTTCTCCATTTTATAATTATACCATTTTATTTACCATTTCTCCATTTTATAATTATACCATTATGTCTAGAATCATAGTTAGTCTATGTTTGTTTCCCTCTGTAGACTATGAGTTGTGTAAGGGTTGGGTCGTATAGGTTTATTGCTGTGCCTTCCATGCTTGGCATGAGGCCTGGCACAGGCACTAAGGAAAGGTTAGTTGAGTTGTTCTATGGTGAAAAGCACACATAATTTTCAAGACTTAGAGTGCACCTCATAGTATCATAGTATAGAGTTACAGGATCACCAGGCATTGCATAGCTTACCACTTACTAAGTACCTAGTGCATGCTACATGTTGCAACATAGTCATTTTATTCTCATAACATTTCTATGGTATACATAGAAATGGCAGCTATAGTATACATAGGGAAGGCAGCTGAGGCACAGAGAGTAGAAATGCCTTGCCCACAGACCCATGTTGAGCTACTGGAGTTGGGACTTCTATTTCCAAGGACAGGGCTTTTCTCCATGACCCTCACTGTGGCTTTATGTTGGTAATACCCTGAGAGGCAGCTGATAAGGGGATCCTGTGTCTAGGATGCCTCCTGAAACTGTCTATCCTACCACATCTGAGGATTTCCACCCTCACTTACCAAGAAGGATCTGTCATTACGTCTCGGCCATCAAAGGAGTATATTGGAACATGCGTGTTGAACTGACCTCCATGCCCAGAAAAAATCGAGTCCCAATTATTAAAAAGTACTTGGCCCTATAGAGATAAAATGCCACATTAGGATCATTCATCAGCCTACAAATGGACTCAATTTTTTTTTACTCATTCTTCAAAGCCCAGATGCCACTTCACACTGAAATCCCCAGCTCCGGTTTCAGAGCCTGGACAGAGTAGAAACTCACAAAATATTTGTGGTTTGATTTTATTATCTATCCTTGAACTTTTTTGCTCTTACTGTCTTATTTTTTGTGGTTACTTCTCTTATTATATGTGGTTCCTCCCCATCATAAGTGTGTTTGAGGTCATGATTTTTATTATTGTTATAATTTTATAAAAAATTTCATGCATATGTACTGAGCTTCAAATTTATGCCATGTCATATGCCAATCTACACTACGGGTGATATGGAGATAAATCTCTTAGTCCTTTTCCCGAAAGAGCCCGGTCTTTTGTGGAGAGATCCAAGAGCAAACATAATTCCAGTAGGAACAGAACCCTGGGAGAGGGGGTGGAAAGTGCTGGGTATGGGGGTTGAATGGAACTTGTTAGTCTCAAGGGTCCAAAGTACAGTACCGGGGTTACAGGAACCAAAGGGTCCCAAAGTACTTTTGAGAGCTAGTTATCAGGACCCAGGATGTGTGTGAATTGCAACAGACCATTCCCTCTGCAGCCTTCAAAAAGTCTGCTATTTTCATGGAATAATCAAGGGCCCCTTCGAGGCTCCGCTTTACTAGCAAATGGGACAGAGAAATCTCTGCCAGGCTGTGGTAGCTTAGATGCTCAGAGAATACCAAACCAAGTGCTCTGCCCTGGGGACCAATGCCCCCAGCTGTTCTCTGGTGCCACTCAGCTTATGCCCTCTGGAAGGCATTCTCTGGTGGAACCAAGAGCCTCAGACATAGAAGTCAAGAAAATTCTAATTTGCAGTGACTTTGAGCAAACTGCTTTCTTCCTCTGAACCTCGTTTTCTCATTTGACGAACTGAGAAAAGAATAACTCCCATTTTTATTGGAAGTATCCATTAAGATAACAGATATAAAGTGTGTGGTAAACAGAAAAAAAATCTATAGAAATGAAAGCAACTATTATTATCTCTCCTGTATGCTCCAAGAGTCATACAAGCAGGAAGAAAACTGAGGTCCAGGGAGGGAAAATGACCTGCCCAAAGTGACACAGCCAGTTTGGAGGGAGCTGGGCTTTGAATCTGCAGTCTTTTACTGATGTCCTGGAATGGTAACTGCCTCCAGGTCCTGTGGAGACCAATGTATCCAGAAGGCAATATATATTTATTTTTACCTTGAGATTCACTATTGGAAGGCTATATCTCTCTGCTTTCCTCACAATGGTGGAAAGATCTTGCAGATGGGAGGATAAGAATGCTCTGTAGGTGGACAACAGTCCAGCAGCCCTAGCCTGCTGGAAGCACTGAAAATCCGCTCGAATGTCCCCAGAAAATGGCATGTTCAGAGCAACCAAGTGCAGCTGAAAAGAATGAGAAAAAAAGAGAGTGCAATTAAAATCAAGGCAAACTGCAACCCCATAAACATCTCATGTTCCTGAGAAGATCCCAGGAACTGGCTGGAAGGCACGTTGAAGTCATCTTCTATAACCTCTCCCTGAAATTAGAATCACAGTCTCTGCTTGACCATTTCTGGGCAAGGTTCTGGTCTCCCAAGCAGTCTGTTTCAGTTCCCTGAAAAGCACTAAAACAGAAAACACTCAGATTAAATAAAGCACTGCAGGGATCTGAATCCAGCCTGCAGGCTGAATGTTTGAGACTTCTGGGTCTGCCCAGCTCAGGGTCCAGCAGGGGTTTTAATCTGGCTTTAGTCCTGGATCCCAGGGACTCCAAGCTATCTTCCCACTGCCCTCCTCCCATCTCCTAACTAGACCTGGGACTGATAACACAAGGGACCTGGAGAAAAGGCATCGGAATGAGAAAGACATGACATCTGTGACTTAGACTCCTGGGACAGACCCAGTTGGAAACTAGGGGATTTATAGTAATTCTAACCTCACATCTCTGCCATCTTGGTCATCAGCCAAAATAAAAGCCATTCCCTAGTCTGTTTCTCCCACACTTTCTCTTCCAAAACCTAGCCTTTCTCTACTGCCCTTTCTCCCAGCCCCTTCTGCCATACCCACTGGAATGCATTCCATAATCAAGGACACTCATTCCCCCACTTCAATTTCATCTCAAGGGTAACTTTTACCTTATCAACTTAGAGCTGGGGAGGGCTAGTGCAAGACCTGGGTCTAAGTTGCCAAAAAAGCAAAATAAGTTTAAATATCTTAAGTAAAAAACACACATTGAGCTCCATGCAGTAGGGCAGAAGGTAATTGGTGTTTCTCTCCCAGTTTCTCTAGGTCTCTCAGACCTAAACAAAGCCTCTGTGTGTCGCAGCGCTCAGGGCTGCTGTGTTGGTCTCCTGTTTTTTAAACTTCCAGCCAGTTGGTTACAGCTAGCCATGAGCTACAGCATCTAGACTTCTCTGTACATTTTCTTCCATTTACAACTCCTTTCCTTCCATTCTGCAAAGACAGACACCAAGTCTGCCACCTCCTCCGGTCTCTCTCTTTTTATTAATCCCTGTTTCTGCTTTGATTCCCATGCTAGACAGAAATCCAGGTCAAGCAGCATCATGTCCCACCTCCTACCCAGTCCTCCACCCAGCCAAGTCTTTCCCAGCAGGCCTCCCAGCAGTGGGCATCTTATGGTTCACGTTCCCAGGCTTTAGCATGGGAGGGGGCCTTAGTCTGCTGCCCACTCACCATAATCACTTGCAGGCCGCCAGACTTTGGCCTCCACACACATCCTCTGGCCCTCTGATGCCCTTGCCATCTAGCTCTACTGCCCCACTCTCGTCTTCCTCCTTGTCGCACATCTGGAGACTCTAGCTCCTGAGGGAAGAGGTCTTATGGGCTCCGGGGCTAAATCAAAGGGCACTGCCAAGAGGCCTTGATGGTATGAGGTGCCCCAGGACCAAGGGCCAGCGAAGAAAAGCACAGAGGCAAGTGCAGCGCCTACCCACCACGCTTCTCATCCCACACACTTTCACTTTCCTTTAAGGAGACAGAGAGAAACATAATTCTGGTTGTTTCTGAATGGCAAGATTGGAGGCTTTTGCGCTCTCATGTGTGTATCTCTCTAATTGCTGGAACATTTTTATGATGAATGTGTATCATTTTTAATGAAGACAATATGTTACCATAATCAAAATGTCTAATGGCTATTTTGGGGATGGTTGTAGTTGTGATAAAATGATAGGTGAGTTCCCATGTTCTTCTGCATTCTTTTTGTGCATTGTCAACACTTTCTACAAAATATATGTATCAATTTTAAATTGCTAAAATACGACTTAAAAAATCCTTTAGCTACTGCCCTCACTTTGGGACTTCTTGAAGGGTCACTGATACTCACTTTTTTCTCCCCTCACCTCCAACTGAGTCCTCAACCAACTAGAATCTTGTCGGCCACTGGCTTGCTTTACTCCTGTTTCTCAATATGAAGAACACCTTTGAGTTCTTTGTATGGATTTCCTGGCAGCCTTTGACACTGCCAGCCACTACCTTTCTTGGCATTCTTTTTCTCTGGCTATGGCTTCTCAGTTTCCTTCTCATATTTCTCCCACCAGTTCCTTTTTGTTTTTGCTCTTCATAATTCAATCCCTTTTCACTGTGAAGCTTCCCTCTCAGGAATCCTGCCACCCCCGAAACAATTACATGCCTCATCTTCAGACCCAATCCCACGGCCGGGTTTCAGGCTTTCCTATCCCATTCCCTTCCAGAAGTCTCTATTCAGGTTTCCTCCAGACTCCTCAGACTCACCATGTTCCAAACGAGATCCCCCTTGGTGAATGGAGGCACTATAGGAAAAGCTTCCTGTGTCTGTCAAGCCCACGTCTTGTTATTTGAAAGTGCCTCCACAGTCCTTGCTACAAGGAGTGGCCTTAGGTCTTCAACACCATTTTCTTGGCTACTCTTGACTGGGCTGAGAGTGGGCAATTGACCCAAGAGGCACCATACAGACTGTCTCTCCCAAGACTCTGAGTTGAGTCAGGTAGTAATATGGGCTTGGCAGCTGTAAGGTCACATCAAGTTGGGGCCGGAATCAGTGCCAGGGCAACCCAAACCTGTGTGCAAGCTCATGTCACCTGTGTGTGTGTGTTGGGGTGGGAGGTGGAAGGGACTAGGAAGAAAGACCCTTGCAGAAGGTGGTCTGTAGCTATATTAATAGTAATAGTAAAGCCGACCAATCACAGAAACAAGAGTCCCCAGGTCTGGTTGTTTTTCTCAAGATTAAGTTCCATGAGGTTTCTACAATGACTTGAACAAGATCTTGACTTAAGCTAGCAAAGGGATAGAGTGAGAGTTTCTAATCCCAGCGATGAAACAATCCCTGGAAAGGAAGCTGTCACCATTCAGTCACCCATGCAGAAACCTGGGCGTCATTCCTGACCTCTCTCATCCTCAGTGGGCCATATCCAGCCAGTGACCAAATTAGCTGCTCCCGCCTTCATGTCTCACCAATCTGCCTGCTTTTCCACATGCTCACTGCAGTGATACTAGTTCAGATGACACAGGAGCCACCTGCTGGCCTTCTGACCCCTGCTCCTGGCTCCTCTGATCTACTTGCACACTGTAACCACAGTAATTTCTGAAATGCTGATCTTATTATGCCCTTCTCCTGCTTTAAGGCCTGCAGTAGTTCCCTAATGCCCACAGGAAAAGGCCAAAGTCCTTAGCTTGGAGTACAGGCCCTTGACACCTAGCCCTGGTCCTTGCTGACTTCTGCCAACTAACTGTCTCCCTCTTCTGCCTTGAACTCTACTCCTCTGCCCAGACTGAAATATTTGCAATGTTAGGAATGCACAGCACTTTCCCTCACCTTCCTCTTTTCCATCTTCCTTCTGCCTGGAATTCCTACCCTCTTTCTCCCACCTGGTTCACTCCTGAACTCAACTGTACTTTAGGTCTTAGTTTAGAGGTCACCTCCTCCAGGTAGACTTCTTTGACTTTCCTCATACCCCCTGCACCCTGAGTTTGCCTTACCTGAACAATTTACTACACAGCATTATAATTCTTTATTTTTTTTGTCTCCCTCACTAGTCTATAAGCATCTTAATGGTAGGAACTGTGTACTAAGCATAGGGTCCAGTACATAGTAGACACACATTCAGTATTTGCAGAGTAAATGCATGAAATGTACTTACAGCAGGTGTCTCATAATTGGTTCTTGAAACAGGGTTCAGTGGAGGCGGAAGTTGATGAGGCTATTACATAGAAGAGGAAAAGAAACAGTTCTGAATATGCATTCAATTGGTTCTTCAGAGTACATTGAGGTGCAGGTGCAATGTTTCTTGAGAGGATACTTTAAATAGTGTGTCACTGTGACTCTTAACTGTGAAGAGTTTCATGCTCAAATGAAAAAGTCATCCTCGGAAAGGGAGGGTGTATTCTCAAGACTTTTCAAAGGAGCTCTGAATCAAGGAAACAGAGCCCATGTTTAATAGCTAACTCTTTTGCTTGATAGAGAAAGTCATCTCTTCAAAGCCTCAGTCTCATCATCTGCAAAATGGGTATGGTAGCACCTGCCTCAAAGGGCTGTCACAGAGCTAAAAGTTGAACCATGTCAGTTGCCCATGTTCTTATAAGGCAGGCAGTGTCAAAAATGGAAGGACTCTTTTAGATTGCTTATGTCACCCAACAATTCCACAGATGAGTAAATTGAGGCCAAGGAGGGGGAAGCCCCTTGCCCAGGAGGATTCAGCTACTACATGAAAACAGCAAGGCTCCAGTCCCTGGATCCAGTTCTCCCTCTACTCTATTGTGAGAACCTTCTGTTAACACCCAGAAGTTTCAAGGTTCCCACCAGATGCTAAGCCATACATAGCTGGCTGTCCAGAGTTTGGAGAGCTTGGTGCTAGATATGAGGGGGACCCAGGAAACACTGATGAAGAAGTCAGCAGCAAGGCAGGGAAACTACTCACATTGCTGGAAAGCGCAGGGGGTGGAGGGCTGTCGGCAGGAATGGGGATCAGCTCTCCCAGCTTTAAGAAAAACAGTACATTGAAATGAAACACCCACTAGAAACTGTGGCTTATTTTCAAAATAGAAAAATGGCATTTCCAGTAGTAGATTTTATTTTTAGAGGGTATCTGAAGGCAGTTTCTTAAATGAAATTTAGGAGTTACCTGTAATTTTTTCCAGCCATCTCTAACACGAATGAAAAACTCCGTGCTGTCCCGCAGGTAGATGAATGTTCCTTCTATAACCAAATGGGCTTTTTGCAGCATGTCATCCATGTTGCTGAATGCTGTGACCTGTCAGATCATTTAATTCCAAACACTACTGTTATCATTAGAGCAGTGGCACCTCTTGGTAAATTGGCCTCTCTGTAAACCAACTATGAGCCATTCCCTAGCATTCACTAAAAAGGCTTATGGTGCCATATAGAGATATAGAACTTCATTAATAATTAAAGGTCATCCTTTTTGATAAAAACAAAAACATATATTACTTTGAGACACAGATCTGAATTATTATAATACACACATTTTTTTAAAAGATAATTTTCTGTGAGTACGAAACATTTAAAAATTGTCAGCAGAATTGTCTTTATTGGGTTTTGGTATTCAAAAATCATTGGTAAGTTTTGCCATTTCTATTTTTTTTAAGTTGCCGGTGGCACTAACATTAAGTGGTGTTACTTCATGCTGCTTCTTGAAAAGTTTCAAATTTGTTTTCATTTGGAATGAGAAATGCAAGCAAGAGAGTAACTATAATTAAGTCTTAAATCTTATTTGCCTAGCTGGATAGTCACAATATTAAATACATGATAGAAAATGATGGCCTATAAAATGGCTGTCTAGAAAACTGCCAAAGATTAGACAGCCATTTGGCATATCTAGAAGCAAATACGGAAGTTGCAAAAATCTATTGAGTAGTATCAAATCTCAAAAAAAATCAGCCAAGAGAGTTTTTATTTTTCATTTTAACTGAGAAAGATAATAGAAGATTAATTTTCACCTCGCCTTGGGATAATAGCTTTGTGCATCAAAATGGCTTAGGAATTCCCCAAAGGAACCAAATATCCAAATTCCATCATCTGCTGGATGGTTCTTTCTTTTGGCAGCCAAATTTTCCAACTAAAGCTCAGCAAAGATCAAAGAGCATTCTTAGGACTCCTGACATCCTTGTGAGGTATTTGCCCATCTTTTGTGAATTATAATAATCTTGGAGTGCTGTTCCCAGTTCCAATGAACTGCAGAGCAAGGAATGTACAAGAGACATTCTTTGGCAGAATAGAGAAGGCTGAATTACCCAGGGTAAATCTGACCAGCACAAGGACCTGTTATGATGGTGTTTATACTCTTGGGTTGATGTTTTTTGAGATAATATGGTTGGTTCTTGTTATAGCTTAGTCAATTAAGAATTCGAACAGTGGAACTTAAGTAATAAATGATTTTGTTTTTCATGTCTTTTTACTCAATCAATTATTCAAAAAGATAATAAATCCTTTCTACTGTTTATGGAATTGCACCAATCCTACTGTCACTAAAGCCTAGTTCTCACAAGATTTCAGACCCTAAACAACGTAGCCAGAGTTTTAAGTAAATCCATTCAAGCGGGATGATGACTACACAGTGTTAATGATACTGACCAAGTTTCTGGATCCAGGAAGTCCTGGCTGTCCTGGAGGGCCAGGTGGGCCTGGAAGGGCCACAGCTAAGACAAAGCAGAAAAGAGAAGTCTAAAAAAAAAATTTCTGAAAAATGCCTCAAGGGTCAGCAGATCACCTGAGAGAAGTGTTTACGACCCCTCTTACAGTGCCTCAAAGTATCCAGACTTGTAACTGCATCCTGGTTGTCCTGGACCCAGCATATGGCTTAGGTCACATGGAATGGTTCAGGGAAGACCTAGGATTCTTGGTTGTTGCCCTGCCTAGTCAAGCCATTGCTAGGACTTTTCATGAGTGAATAAATTCCTTTTGTTGGAGTTGCTTGCAAAAGTCAGTTTAAGTTGTATTTTTTGTCCCTTGCATTCAAAAATACCCTGACTGACACAACTTACTTCACCCAAGAGACAAGCATGTGACCACTGAACAGAGGAAGCAAGCTCGGAAAGAGGAAGAGAAGGTGCCAGGCAGTGGAAGGAGGCCAGGCTGGTGCAGAGACAGCAGCCCTGGTCTTAGGGCCAGAGACATGGATTCAAGACCCTGATGTATCAATTCCCAGCTGTGTGATCTTGAGGCAACAGCAATCTCTCTGAACCCATTTCCTTGCCTGCAAAATGTAAATAGACCTTTCCGCTTCATGGGGCTACAGTGAGAACTGAGGGCTTTGCAAATTGTACGTGTCCGGCATTCAACCAGGCTCTTAGCTTTGGAAGAGTCACAATGTTCTTAAAATCAGATCACAACTATTACCCTCTTCCCCAGAAAAATGCACACAGATAATTCTATAAAAAGTATGACCGGGGTGACAGATCCCAGAGGTATGTCCTTGAATTCCTGGGAGTTCATGATTCCCCAATAGAAAGACCCTTACTTTAGACAAACACAATGCAGTATTATTACAAATATTCCTTTGCTCTTCTTCTGACTCTCTAATCTTCTGCCCCCTCCCATCCCCCAAAATCTGCAAAACTCTTGGCTCTGCATCTTGAGTTCACCCTATAATGTGCCTCCACCTCCTGGAATCCTACCCATCCCTCAAGGCTAAAACCCTGAGTTTTATCTACCTAATACTGTCTCCCTTTGCAGGACCAGTATCCTTATCTCCTTCTTTTGGGAGCTGTCCCTTCACTTCTTCAACCATTTGGTTCCAGAAAGAGCTACCATGGTCTCATATGATCCTACCTCCTGGACATCATACCTCCATAGGTCCAAAGTTAGGTACCTGGCCCAAGACAGGTCAATCAGAAAACTTTCCTGGGACTTGCCTCACCTCACGACTTTTCAAACTAAAATTGAGAAGAAGGTCAAGATTTTTAGCTGGCAGTGGAGGCTGTAAGTTGTCTGTAACCATATTTCCCACCGTGCAGAGGATGTGGTCTGTGGTGAGAAAGCATGAAGTTGTCCTAGAGAGAAGTCAAGACAAGAGATGGCCAAAGAATCCTTGCAGGGGTTGAGTCCTTGGTTCTGAGGCCCAGCTGCATGTCTGTCCTCCCACAAATTGATTGCCCACTCCCTCCTTCACATCCAATCATTTTCCTTTCTGCTTGAGCCACTTTGAGTTATGTTTCTGTCACTTATAGCCAAGAGATTAAAAGCTAGGCCAAAGATTCAGCCCAAAAGTCACATCCTGTATAAATCTCTCCTTGACACTCCATACTCTGTAGGTCTCTTCCCAGGTGTGCTTCCACCATACCTGGCTCATACCAACCCAAACAACAAAAAAGTATTTCTACTATTATTATCTTCCACCATGGGCCTAGTGGAAACAGGCTTTGGATCTACACTGATCTGGGTCCTAATCTTGTTGGTGCCACTTACTGGCTGTGTGATCGTGAACAAGTTACTAAATGTCTCTGAGTCTCATTTTCTTCAACTGTAAAATGGGGATGCTAATACATTTCTTGAAGTGTTGTTGTGAGCATTCGATAAATCACTGAAGTGATTAGCAAAATGCCTGGCACGTGGTAAATGCTCAATGCATGGAGATCTCCTTTAATGTAACCCATTTTGCATTTGAGGAAGTGAGACTCCAAAAGGTGAACAGATTTTCACTTAGAGAGTTATGATCAATGCTGGTCCTTAAGGCAGGTTCTCAAGTCCCTGAGGTATTGAGAGAACAGGAAGAAGGTTTCCACTCACACATGAAAAGATGTTCAACATCATTATGCATTAGAGAAATGCAAACCAAAACCACAATGAGATATCACCTCAACCCATTAGGATGGCTATAACCGAAAAGTATAATAAAGATACAATAATAGCAAGTGTGGATAAAAAACAAGGAGAAATTAGAATCCTCACACATTGCTGGTAGGAATGCAAAATGTTGTGGCTCCTTTGGAAAAGTCTGGCAGCTCTTCAAAAAGTTAAGCATAGAGTTACCACATGACCCAGTAATTTCTCCTAGGTATATATTGAAGAGAACTGAAAACAAATATCCACACAAAAACTTCAAAGCAGCATTATTCATAATGACCAAAAAGTAAAAACAACTCAAATGTCCATGAATAGGTGAATGAATAAACAAAATGAGTATCCATATAATAACATTTAATTTGGGCACAAAAAAGAAAAAAGCACTGATACATGCACAACATGAACCTTAATACTAGGCTAAGTGAAAGAAACCAGAAACAGAGGACTCTCTATTGTATGATTCCATTTATACGAAATGTCCAGAATAAGCAAATTCAGAGACTGAAAGTAAATTGGAGGTTGTCAAGATCTGGAGGAGGAGAGGGGAAGGGAGAAAAGAGAGACTGCTAACGGGTACAAAATTTCTTTCTGGTGTGATGAAAATGTTCTAGAATTAGACAGCCGTGATGGCTGCATGACCTGTGACTATATTTAAAACCACTGAACCGTATGCTTTAAATGGGTAAATGTTATGATGTATAAGTTGTATTTCAATTTAAAAAAAAAGAAAAGAAGGCTCCACCCAGGAAACAGCTCTCTGTCAGTGTGACTGTGACACATCACCCAGATGCAGGGACCCGGAACGCAATGGTATGGGCTGCATGAATGAGACCGCTGCTCACAGTACTAACCTGCTCCCAGGATAGCCGGAGGTCCTGGTGGTCCCGGGGGTCCCGGTGGCCCAGGGGCACCAGGTCTTCCAAAGCCAGGTGGCCCAGGCAGGCCAGGAGCACCCGGGGGTCCTTGGGGCCCGATGACAGTCTCCCCTTTATGGCCCTATCAAGGCAAGTGCACCGTAACAGAGGAGAGAAAGCACTATTCATTACTACAAGTCTCATCTATTCTTTTTATGAGGATATTTGTAAGAAGGCAATAGATACTGGCTATCATTATTATTATCCTCAATCCTGGGCACAATTCAAGGTGAGGTAAGACCTCAAGGGCAGCAACCCAGTTATATAGAATGACACTATAGAGTACCCCAGAGAGCCCTGGAGGTGGAAGGGCCCTCAGAGATAATCTAGTCTAGCCTTTGCATTATGAAGAAAACTGAGATGAAAAAACTGAGGCCGAGAGGAGGGAAAGGACTTGCCCAAGATCACAAAGCAAACCAGAGGCACAGCTAGAAGTAGAACCCTGATCTCTGGCTTTGCTGGTTCTACTCTCATGGTGAGCTCTGGGACCGAAGGTCAATGAGCTGGTCATATTCTTGTTGGGGACATAGTTTGATTTTCTCTCTTGTGACCTGGAAAAGCCTCTCAGCCTAGGAAGATCACACCTATCTCGAAGTTCCTTCTTGAATAAAATTTTAGAAAAATCAAAGAGCTCCTCTAAAAATATCTCCCTCACCTTCCTTTCTACCTCTGTTACCTGACACATTCACCATCATTAATAGTTCTCTGTGTTCAGCGGATTTCCCACCATCTACATGAATAAGGCAGTGTGGCTAGTGGCCTGAAAGTGACATCACTGCATATGGCCTTGACCAGCTCTCTTCCCTCTAAGCCATCCTCCCCATCAATCAACAAGTATGGGAGGAGAGCTGGCTGATCTCAAGTCCTGCCTCCAGCTTGCAATACTATGACTGGCCCTTGACTCTCCAAAGGCCACTGGGGGCTTCAGGGAAAGCCGTAAGTCCTTGGGAAAGATGACGTGGGATGATCACTACTCACATTCGTGCCTGGATTTCCTAATAGACCTGGAAGTCCAGACACAAAGAAGTCACCATTAGAGTCTCCTTTTTCTCCTTTGAACCCCCTGTCTCCATTCTCCCCCTGGAAGCAGAGAACATGGGAATATTTCTGTAACATTGGAACGAACTTGGCCTCTGACCTAAACCCAAGAAATTGGAAACGCAGGCCAAATGCTTAGGAGAGAAATACTCACCTTCAAGCGGTTCAGAAAATGTCTCAGATAAGCTGCATCAACTGGGGGACCTGAAAAAGAAATCCTTCATAAAATTTACAATCATTATTTCAGAAACGTAAAAAATAGAAGTCTTCAAGTCGGCAACCATGGTTACTTCCTAGTGGAAGTGACCCTGGATTGGGTTAGCTAAGAGAGTGCCTGGAGACAGAAACAGGCACAGCACAGGCCCAGCAACACAGGCAGTGTGGGATCCGGAGCAAGACTCTGGCCCTCTTTGGGCCTTGCTTTGCATATGAAACACGAACAGTCGGAACTTCTGGTCTCTCTTGACAATTTTCCATGACTGGCAGTGGAGCTTGTGGTCAGGGTGGTAATGCAATCAGTCTTACTCTCTGGCTTCATGGCATTTCTCAGGAGCAAGAGCAAAAGAGGGGTCTAGAACAAGAGCAGGGATACCTGGTGGTCCTTGGGCTCCCTGGTCGCCTTTTTCTCCTTTTGAGCCGGGAAGACCCCAAGATCCTTTCTCTCCTTTAACACCTGCCACCAAACACATATATGTTAAAAAAAAGTAAAAAACCTTCCTTCCATATAAAACCTTTCTGAGAGAAGTGTTCAAACAGAGCTCCTGTAGCAGTCTACTCAAACCAATAAAGGCCTACTGAGAAATTGGTGAGTCTAAAATCCTTTGCTAAATGATGATGAGGGCAGAGGTAGATGCTTCAGACACATTCCCAACCTTGAAAAGCTTAGTCTACCAGGGAGGCAGACACAGATCACAGTAACGCAAGGCAAGATGAAATGCGTGCCATTGTTAAGATTCCAGCAGTGTATCACGAGAGCCCAGAAGAGGTTATAACTCACTCTCCTTGGATGGTTTCATGAATGTAGACGGAGGCTCAGTGTGGGTCCAATCGACCAGCCTCATCTCAACCAGGCCTGTGCAGCACAGTGGTGTAAGGAGAGAAGCAGAATCCCTCAGGAGTGCCCACACAGGACAACTAAAGGTGCTAAGTATTCTACTTTCAAAATTGGGAGAACACCCACTGTGCGGTGACACACCTTTTCCAACTTTTTATATGGGAGGGGGGCACGGAAGGCAGCCTTCTGGAATATCAGTGTTTGAGAACAGAACCAGCTCCCTTTCCCCATCTCAGTGGGTGGGGTGGACACTAGGCCTTTGAATTCCTGGTTCCAAGAGGTATGGCAGGTCAACTCACCAATACTCTTGGGGTTAGAGATGGGGACACAAAGTGGAGATGAGGTTTGGGGGCTCAGGCTACCCCAATGTGGGGGAAGGAATGTGAGCATCAGAGGCACAATAGTGCCAGCTGGGAGTCAGCAGAGAGATGCAACCACATCTCGTGAGGCCTCACCAATACTGGGGCTGCTGCATAAGACCGAGAACCAGGGCCTCTACCACCCACACTAGACCACAGACAGCAGCAATCAGATAAGAAGACAGCGAGCGTGCCAGCACCAACAGATGCATAGTAACCACACACAAGGAAGTGGGAGGATGACCGGCTCACCCTTCCCTGGATTAGCTCTTGGTATATTGCACTATTGGTTTTTAAATAATTTCTTCACGAACAGTACAGGCTGTATCTGACTCAGCCCAGTGCATGGGATCCTACCAAGCAATTAGGAACAAATGAATGAACAAATGGAGTGCTTCCTGCTAACCAGGAGGCTCAGCCAAGGTGGGCAGAATAGATGGATATGCGACCAAACCAAACAGAGGTATCCAGCCCCACAACCTTAGCTGAGTTGCCACCACCCTCTGGCCCTGCCCCCAACCTGCCCACCACAGTCAGACCTTCCTGGCCACATCATCTGTGCCCAGCATAGGGCAAAGGAAAACCGTGATCCTCAGTGCTACCAGGGTGTAGAGATGTCCCAGAGAAACACATGGTAAAGAAGGAAATACGTACCATGAAAGGTGATGAGCTCTGGACTCCCAGGATGGGGGGCACCAACCTATAAAGAGAGGAGAACAAGGTCAGACATTACAAGCCCTGCCCTGGCTTGCATGCACAGGCAGCAACTGTCCCAGGGGTATGTGGCAGAAGAGGCAATGCCACAAAGGCCAGGCTTCCTTTGGCTCTGGAGCCCCTAAAGGTCATGAGCTCTGTAGTAGCCTCAAGACACAGACATCCTAGGCTTTCCATTGAGAGGCTCAGCACGGAGACAGAACAGAGCCTACTGGCTGAAAAACTCAGCACAGGCTGGGTGCAGTGGCTCATGCCTGTAATCCCAGCACTGTGGAAGGTTGAGGCAGGAGGACTGCTGGAGGCCAGCAGCTAGAGACCAGCCTGGGTAACATAGCGAGACTTTGTCTCTAAAAAAAAATTGTTTTTAAATTAGCCAGGTGGGCGTGGTGACACACACTGGAAGTCCCAGCTACTTCGGAGGCTGAGGCGGAATCGCCCGAGCTCAGGAAGTCCCAGGCTGCAGTGAGTCATGATTGTGCCACTCACTCCAGCCTGGGTGACAGAGTGAGACTGACTCCAAAAAAAAAAAAGGTTGAAATGTAAAAAAATACAAAACAAAACTCAGCAAAAGGGAGGCCCAAAGCTTTAAAACAACAGATCATGGCAGTGTTGGTTTGGCCAACTATGGGCACTCTTGGCCTTCTTTCTTATCACTTGGGGTGGATTCATGTGAGAGGTGAGGCCTCCAAACAAGAAGCTGGGCAAGCCATTAGCTACTGTGCCTAATCAAAGATGAGTGTAATGAACAGGAACTGGCGGTAGTGGTAAATAGTAAAGGGGGCTATTGTTAGATTGAGGGGGAGGTATTCTAGACTCCCCATTAAGTGCCTGGGATCTGGAGTCCAAGCTGCTCTAGATAATATTCCATCCCAGATCCCTGTATCTCCTTATCTATTCAGTCAAAGCCACCTGCAACCTGGCTTTTCCCCAGTTGATAGTGGCATCGAGGTAATCCATCTGGCGCCAGGATCCCTCCATGCTTATGGGTGGAGGGTCACAAATTGCTCAGGGGTCACTGAGAGAAGGTGGGGGAGGGGAAGGAATCTTCAAGGAAAAACATTTCTAAGTGAGGGATGAAGGTTGCAGTGCCAGGCTGTTGTTATCTTGCAGCTATGCTGATAAAGTTCCTCCATTGCAGGCAAGAGCTAAACATTGTTAAGGTATTGGAGGAGCTGAAACTAGAAGGTGCTTGTGGGGTGCTGGATGCGAAAGGAAGCTTTTCTGTTTTAAGACGTCCATTTTGAGAGCCGGTCGGGAACCATCCGTGCCCAAGCACCCCATGGTGTCCAGCCAGGCAACATGAAGTAAAAAAGTCACCAAAAATGCTGAGCCTATCTTTGGCTTGTTTTAGGTTACCCCATGACTCCCCATAGGCCATGGTTATTGCAAGAGATCTCAGCGCAGGTCATGGTAATTCAGTAGCATTTTCACAGCACTCTAAAGTTTGCCAAGTGCTGTCCCATGGCTGGCCCATTTGGAATCTACCATGTTAGTTGGGAGTTGGCTTCTGGCAGTACCTCTCTGTGGGACTGGCAGCCAGCCCTTTGCACTCTGGGCTATGGGCTCTCCTTCTGTATGATGCAGTGGGATGCAGGATTTCTCAGGAGGGTCGCTTCAGCACTGACTTTTTATGCTTCCCTTCAGGCCATTGATACAAACATATACTGGGTTGCTGTGTTCTCACACAGAGCTGGGAGCCAGCAGATCTCTTAGTTAACTTACATCGGTGGGTCCTGCCCTCTGCCTTTCAGCCCAGAGTTCCCCAGGCCCTGGGCTGCAGGCTCTGATCCTCAAAGTTTCGACACAGACAGATGTCTGGGCAAACACTCAGCCGACCTGCGTCATTGTGAAGCCTCTGACCCAAGCCTCATCACCACCTCCTGCAGGCATCAATTATGAACCCGCTCCAAGGAAAATTTCTAAATTATAATTTGCAAGCTCCCAAGAACAGAGACCACGCCTGTCTGGTTCACCCCTGTGTCCCCAGGGCCTAGCAGAGAACTCAGCACTGGGGGAGTGCTCAAAAACTATTTGTTGAATGCGTGAGAGAATGAGCACGCACAGTTCTGTGACTAACGCCTGTGCATGGGGCCCACCCTCCCAGGGTTTCCCCACAGAAATATGACTCTCTTAATATGGATGAAACCACAGAGGCAGTGCTCACTGACTGGGGGACCGAGCAAGTGCCTGGCCCCTCGGAATCACAGTGTCTGCACCTGCTGCCTGGTGGTCAGGAGACCTGAGTTATGGTCCCAACTCAGTTACGTCCCGTGACCTTGGACAAGCCAGTGAGCTTCTCTGAGTCACAGTTTGTCTCCTTATTATAAAGTGGGAGAGATAATCCTTGCCTGTCAGTGTTGTGTGCTGTGCAGTAACATGATCATTGGGAAAGGACAGAGCATAGTTAGTTGCAGATTTTAGCCCAAAGTTCCCAGTACAAAGATCACGGGTTGGTATTGCTTTTTTTCTCACCTATGTTTTTAAGGGGTCTATTTTCTCCAATTTCATATTGCTCCAGGTATGAAGCTAATGTAGTCACAATAACAAAAGCACTGCTCTTTTGGTTTTTTTTTTTTTTTTTTTTGAGTCAGAGTCTCACTCTGTCACTCAGGCTGGAGTTCAGTGACATGGTCACGGCTCACTGCAGCCTCAACCTCCTGGGGTTTTTACACCTCAGTCTCTGGAGTAGCTGAGACCTCAGGCATGCACCACGATGCCCAGCTATTTTTTTTTTATTTTTGTAGCAATGAGGTCTTGAGGTCTCACTGTGTTGCCCAGGCTGGTCTTGAACTCCTGGGATCAATTTTGGTTGTATTAAAAGAAGCACCCTACCAGTGTGTGCACCCTTAGAAGATCCAGTATATTTCATTGTCAGGATCTGTGATCTAGAAGCTTCTAGTCACTTAAGGGTCTACACGTAGGTGATAGGAGACATCAAAGAGCATGTCTTTAGATAGAAGGGGCCCTAGACAAAGATGGATCTTTTTCTTTGAGTTGGTATCTATGTCCAAGTCTATTCTTTAAGAAAGTGGTTGCTACTTACTGGCATTTTGCAGTGTGGCCGGGCAGGAATTGGGAACACAGCCTGTGGGTAACGAGAACAAGAGTGGCAAGGCCATCAGGACACCTGACTCCAGCTAAAGCTGGGCAGGTGCCCACTGTCCCATGAAGGGCTCCCCACCCAATGCCAACTTACACCTTTGATGTTAACCACAGCTCCAGGGGATCCAGGGGGGCCCGGAGGACCAGGTAAGCCAGGTGGGCCCTGAAGGGAGAAAAGAAAGGTCATTCCTGAGTTCAGGTTGTTGTGAGGATAAGGGCAGCCACAGGACACTTCCCCCAGGGCTTGGGAATTCAGCAGGAAAGGAGGGTCTTCTGAAATCAACCAACTTCTCCCTCAGGGAGGCCAGTCCCTTCCACAGAGCACGTCTACATCCCTGACCTCACCATGTGTTCGGCCTAGCCTTAATACCACGCAGTGCTTTCTCCCAAAGCCTAGAGGCAGGACCCTGCAGCAGGAGAGGTGAGGCTCTGAGGGCAGGCATGGAAAGTTCAGCCCCTGCAGAAGCCATGCTGATCTCTCTAAGTGAAGGCATCAGTGTCTGATCTACCCACCAGTTCCAGTGGGCTTGGCGAGTGGGAGTCAGGCCCCTAATGTTTTGGCAAAATTGTATTTCCAGATTTCTGGACATACAAAGCTGAGACAGAGTGGCACAAACAGAAGCAGCGATAGACTTAGAGTGGGGTTCCCACCTCTGTGTGGTGCTTATTGGGTGGATGCCTTGACTTCTACAAGCCCCGGTTTCCTCTTGTGTCTTGTGCGATAGACTAAGACTAAATGAGATACTACCCATGCTGGGCACAGTGACTCGTGCTTGTAATCCTAGCACTTTGGGAGGCGGAGATGAGAGGATCGCTGGAGGCCAGGAGTTTGAGATACTGTCCTCAAAAGCACTTTGCATAGTGTCTGGTACACAGCAGTTGCTCAGTAACATTGGGCTTCCTTCTCCTAGGCCCTGGACCCTGCTGCTGTCCCTGTGTTTACCATCCTGTGAAATCCTACCACCCAAGTAGCTGATCTGCCTCTCATAGTGACTCACAGCACTTTCTGAACCCCTAGTGATGTGAGCAATCCCTGGGACTGTATGAAGGAGGAAAGAGGGGGCATTACCCTAGAGCCTGAAGCCCTGGGATTTGGAGACACATTTTTCTGCACAGGCCCAGTGGATTTTCCCCTCTCTCCCTCTGAGATCTGCATGAGGAAGCCTATGGCCCACTCAGGAGCTTTAGGTGGCAGGGACCCTCCTGAGAGTGAACCAGGGGACAGGGCTGGCTGGGAGGACCCTCAGAAGCGGCGGTGGAAGAAGTACAGCATCCTAAACATTCAGTCTGCAAGTCCCACTCACTGGACCCAGCAGTCTCACCCCTTGGGACACCAGTCTCTGGCTCCATCCCCAGGTGACTCACCGGCATCATGAGGCCTCGGTCTCCTTTGGCACCCTTTGGGCCATTCAGTCCTGGGCGACCCTGGAATCCACAGGAGACACCTTAGTAAGCCTACTTCCCATGGGCCAACCTGGCTCACCAGCCCTCCCCCGACTTCCTGTTTGAGGAACACTGATACCTACAGGTCGTCCAGGGAGGCCAAATTCTCCTTTGTGTCCTGGTGGTCCTTTGGGCCCCTAGAGGGAAAACAAACATGGATCAAAAAAGCACAGTGACTCTGGGTTCAGGGACATGAGGGGTGATGGCCTGTGTTTGTGAACAGGGGCAGCGATGAACCACTGGCAGGTAAAAGACGGGCAAGAAGCAATGATGAAGTATCCACTTGCCCAGTTCCTTGCCTTCTGCCTCTCTGCTCTCAGCTAGAAGCACTTGCTCAACCCTCCCCCAAGACCCACTTGCTTACAGGCTCTAGTCTATCCCATACTCTGGACCCAGTCCCTCACCGTCAGGGCCAATCAAGGAGCAAGAGGTCAGTAGCTCAGGGCCTCGGCTCGCATTTAGCCTCAGATGCGCGAAGTCTTATGTCCCAGAATTCACCACAACTCCTGTTCTGAATAATGCAGCCTTGCTTCACCCCACAGGCCAGCCTTGCCTCATAACCTGCTTCAGGATTTAGTTCCTGCCTAGCTCTGACCTGTCCCTAAGGAGCAGAGTCTGGGCCTGGCTCCCCAGTCCACCAGCTAACTCCCTGATCATGAACCCTATTTCAGTGCTGGCTTTCCAGGTCCACATGCTTCTAGAGTCACTGTTCTGTTCCATCCTCCTTCAGGAACCCTCCTGCCTTCTGGGGTCTGGGATACAGACTACTTGACTGACAATGCTAATATGCTACCCTATTCCAGGGTGTCCGTTCTGTCTGACTTAAGGGACCTAAGGGTTCAGAAGGTCTTTTAAAGGATGCACCTTGGAGGTTACAGGCCATTCACCAAGAACACGTCTTACAGAAATGTGAGGTTCTTTCTCCCCAGGCCTGAGATCTAACTTCAACCAAACAGGCCTACTTGCAATTCTCCAGCCCAAAATGCTTCCAAAGAGCCAAGGGCAGCTTGTTCATTGGAGGCTGTGGGATATGGTAGAAAGAGGACCCTATGCTGCCTCTTACCAACTGTGTGACAGTGGGTGGGAGACAACCTCTTTGAGCCTTTGTTTTCTCATCTATAAAATAGAGGCTAAGGCCAGGCACAGTGGTTCACACCTGTAATCCCAGCACTTTGGAAGGCCCAAGGAGGCCTGGGTTTTGAACCCAGGAGTTCAAGACCAACCTAGACAATGGAGTGAGACCTCATCTCTACAAAAATAAAAAAATAAAAATAGCCATGTGTGGTGGCACACGCCTGTCATCCCAGGTACTTGGGAGGCTAAGGCAGAAGGATTACCTGAATTCAGTAGATCAAGGCTGTGGAGAACTGTAATCATGCCACTGCACTGCAGCCTGGATAACAGAGTGAGACTTCCAACTCAAAAAATAAAATAAAATAAAGGTTCTCATATTTACCTCTTGGGGTTGTGAGGATGAAATGAGATGACCTATGCAAAGTATCAGTGTATGAGCCATAGTGGACATTCTACACCTGAACTTTCTTTGATCTTTGAGGATGAATATATGACAGGGAAGTTTAACTTTCATCCTTGAGAGAAATGGTAGTTATAAAAATTGTCCAGAAGCCCAGAGGGGTTATAGATTCCTAGAACAGTAAGGCCAGAGGGCCCTAATGTCAGCTAGTACTAATTCATTCCTTTCGACATACAGATGGAAAATGGAAGCCCAGAGACAGAAGAGGGCTTGCTCAAGGTCTCACAGCAAATGAGTAGCAGATTCAGAACCAGAACTCAAAAAGCCTGGAGAGATTTTGTGGGGTTCCTTTGAGAGGTTGCTTGGGCAACTGGTAATCTTTAGCTGGCAAGTACTTGATATAACTGTGAGTGCTGCCCACCATCCAGTTCTCCTCTCCTTCCCGGACACATGGCTAAACTACATTCAGAGGCTCCAGACATCTGAGTTCTGACAAACAGAATGTGCTAGAAGTGATGTTCATTATCTTTCACAGTTTCTTCCATCTCCCTGGCCTTAGCCTGCCAACTAGGAGATACCAATACAACCCTGAGTCCACAGGATGGCAGAGACAAAGAATGGAAGCATCCTGGGTCCCTGAGTCACTGCCTGGAGGAGAGATGCCCAAGTGGGAACAACCACAGTGGACTTTGCAGGTGAGAAATAAGTTGTTATTGTGTTAAGTCACTGAGATTTTTATTTAATTGCTATTAGTCGACCCTAATACTTGCACATTTTGCCACAACCTCCAAATTTTCACAACTGGGAAAACTAAATCTAACCAAATCAAAGTATGATAAATGCTTCAAACCACAATTCAGAGCCAGCTCAGAGACTCTCAGGCTTACCATTGGTCCTGGGGGCCCATGCATTCCAGGTTCACCCTAGAACAGGAAGATACATGCTTGTCACTCAGAGGAACACTGTTTGAGGCAGAAACAAAGATGGGAAGCCAAAACAGATATGTGCCTTCAGGATCTGGTGACAAAATTACCTTTTTTCCCATCAGCCTTTCTAGAGGGACGTTCCCTGTCAGGATGGCACCCGGCTCTCCCTTCTCGCCCTGTAATTCAGAAAACCTTTCAATGAAGTCAGGCCTCCTCCTTGCCACAAAAACCTCTCAGTCCTACCACCATGATGTATTTCTCTTCCCTTCATCCCACCCCTAACCCCATTGCTCCAATATTACCTCTCACTAGAGAATTGCAATAGCCTCCTAAATGAATGAATGTTCTCTGAGTCATTCCCTCCATGTACCATCAGAGTTACTATTGTAGAGCACAGGCTATGGTCTCCCATGCCTCTCCAGAACTCTCACTGGTGACAGACCTGCAGCCTAACCCTCAACCCTCCAGGATCCAGCCCCAACATGGTCCGGTCTACCTCTTGCCACGCTCTCAAGGAAACTCTTGATAGCTAGCTTTCCTAACAACTCAAGTTGAGATGTTTCCCCACCTGAAATTAGTAGGGAGATAAAGGCATAAACACTAGAAGTCTCTTAACACAGGGGCCTCATGTCTCCATGTGTAATCAACCTTGTCTCCAAACTCCAGGCTCCTGTGCAGACGCCTACTTGGCCAAGCAAAGTTATCCTAGTCTTTGGGACATAGGAGATGGGTACCCTGGTGGCAAGGACACAGGATTCTGCCCCAATTCCATCATCAGCAGAGCCATGTACTATCCCAGGAGGTTTCTGAGAAGATCGTACCCAGAGAACAAAGCCAGGTAGAAAAACCTGTATGACTCTATATGATCAAATATGACTCTGAGACTTTGGTCCCAACTTCAGCACTGGGCCCTGGGAATTCTCCTTTCAACAACCTAGAAGCAGCCGGGGCAGAGGCACCAAAGCAAGTCAAGCAGCCTCTTCTCCTCATCCCCCTAAACCCACACCTGGTATTTGGATCTTACCACTCCACTGGTGAGGAAAGGCAGTCCTGAGCACACCATCAGTAAGAAGAAGCAAGCACAAGAGCATTAGAGGCAAAGCAAGAGAAAGCACATTTGCTGCAATGGCCAAAGCAGAGCCCCCTGGGTGCCTGTACCAGTCGTTCAAGGTGGCAGGGGGTTAGGGACAGGAGAGTCACATCAGCCCCTGTAGATCCATCTGATCTTGCCACATAGGAAACAGAACGTTTAAAGCAAGGTTACTATTGCTTGGTCAGGCCTCCTCCCAAGCCAGAGCTGCCCCAGTCCCATTCCATCACCCCAGGTCAGTGGCAGCAAAAGCATCCCGAGACAGACCCCCACATAATGCCAAGCCTTTGACCAGCACACTGAGCCCTCAACCTCCTGGAACAGTGATCCACTAGATGTTGGAACCTCTCTCCCCCTCCTTGAGGCCACCTAGAATGGTGTAAGAAGGGAGAAAGAGAGGAGCCTACACCCACTCTTCCCAGAGAGCACATCCACCCTCCTTGACTCTCCACGGCAGGCTCAGGGGGTTGCACAGTGCTCCCACCAGCTCTACACAGACCTCCATTCCAGCAATGTATGTACTCTGTCAGCCCTTTGTGTGTCTCTTCTTCATACCTTATCTCTATATCCCTGGTGCCTAGTACAGGAAACTGGCTGGCACAACTTAGAGAATCAGTACATGCGTACACAAATGGATGGGTGAGTAAATGCATTTGTTTAGGGATGTCCCTCTCTCCCTTATTATGAAAACCAACTGGGAAGTTAATTCTAAGAGGCAGACACAGAAGGGTACAAAGATCAGTTTGTACCCCGGAAGTTCTCAGGAAGGGCTCTGCACGCTAAATATTAATTCCAATGATTCTGGACCAAGACTGTCATCCACCTGCAGAATGCCCCGACTTATAATGTATATATATTCACATTCATTCTAATCATTAACTATGTATTCTTTCATAAAACAAGCGTTGTATACCATTTGTCTACTAGGCCTTGTGCTAGTACTGGAGCTAGAGGGGGGAAAAAAATAACCACTGGCAGGATGCCTGTCCTCAGAGAATGCACATTGTAATGAGGATGCTCAATGAGTGGTTAGACAAAGCAGAGTGCATGTGACAATCGCATTCAGCGGAGTGTTGAGCTCTCCTTCCCAAGTATGATGAAAATCAACGTCACTACCAACAGCATACCTTCTCATCACATGGAACAACCTTGAGATTATAAAAGCTAACAGCTGGACGGGGACTGCTAATAAGTATGTGGTTTATTTCCAGCATGATGAAAATGTTCTAGAATTAGATAGTGGTGATGGTTGCACAACCCATGGATCTCCTAAAAAATCACTAAATTATGCAATTTAAAGGGATGGATTTTATGGTTTGTGAATCATATCTTAAAGAGGAAAAACGTTAACGGCTACCATCAGCCCATCTGAAATGTTTAGCACATTCCAGTGCCCAATCCCACTCAAATACCTGGGTCCCTCTTACCTGTTCTCCTTTCAGTCCTGGAAAGCCAGGCACACCAGTGTCACCTTTTGGTCCTCTGGGGCCCTGGAAGGAATTATGACAGGGTTTTGCATTGTTTGTTAAAATTAAAATCCTTTAACCAATCGAAATTTTTTTTTTCTAAAAGTAAACTAGAGAGTGCCATTCCCCAGGCAGGTGTAAGTCATGACTAGTCTTTTTTATTTTTATTATTTTTTTTTAACTTGAAGTTGTCCATTAATTGTGTTCTGGTGGAAAGAAGATAGCACTGAGTGTTAGGAGGCCTGGAGGTTCCAGCCTCTTTGAACATGGTTTCCTCTGACTGGGCATCACTGACACAATCCTGCTGCTTCCACCCGCCCCACAGCTCCTTCAGCCACCCTGCAGTCCGCCTCTACCACCACCACCTTCCATGACTCCCACCCTTTCTCTGGCTCCCCATTACCTATGAGATGGGACCCATGCCCCATAGCCTGACATCCAGCCCACCCCAGCCAGACCTCACCACCTTGTGTACCTCCTGCACCAGCCAGCTGACTCCCTTCTCCCAGCCTCTATGCACTCCCCCACTGCCCCTGCACCAACACTCCTGCCACCTCCCCCACGGGAAAACCCACCCACTCCTCTGCAGGGCCAAATCTGCACACTTGGCCGGACTATCTGTGACAATGACTCACACAGCCATGTCTGCCCCCAAAAGGCATTTCTACACTTCCTTGCTATTTAACTTTTCACAAGTCCCTGTCTTGCCTCCTGGGTGAAAGGGTGAGGTTACCTATTACAGCAGTGAAACTCTTTTCTCCCCTCCCCGCTTTGTCTCTCAAGTAAAGCCTTAAATGAAAGCCCAATATATAAAATACGTCAAAGGGAGCCTCCCTTATAGAAGGTTGAGGCCCTGGAATCTGCTTATTTCACCCCCTCCTCACTCCCTGCTCACTCGGTGCCTCTCAGAACTTCCAAAGGCCCAAGCATGCTCCCATATGGCTCACCATCTCATGGGTAGAGGAGTATACTGAGGCCTGGGAGGGGAATAAACTGCACAGAACCACACAGCTAGTGAGTGCTGTTACAGGCAGAAACTGCACCCAGGGACCCAGAGGAACACAGAACCATTTGGAAGAGAAAGTGTTCTGGAATGTGCTGCAGCTCTTGGAGCAGCCAAGCCAGAGCTGGAGCTCAGAGGTCTGGCCTCTTGTCCTGCTAACCAAGGTCTTCTTGTGGCCACTATGCTCCCATTTTTTAGTTAACATGTACCTCTAGTGCCATCATAGGATATGCTCCTTCAGAGTATGTAAAAAGTTCAAAAAATTGTAAAGATATAGAAAAAGAGACCACTATCATTCCACTATTAGAAACAAATTTCCATTACATTTTTTGGCCAATTTCCTTCATTTATCCAGAAGCAGTGCATGTCACCAGTTGGCATTAGGCCTTTTAGAGCTGCAGTGTCTTAGAGAAATCATGCAGGTTTCCACCCTGAAGCCAGGCCTTCAGCTTCAGCCCAAGCTCCAACTTTTAGACAAAACAAATCACTTTCTACACAGAAACACATCTTCATCTTCCATGGCAAAAGCCCCATAGTCATGCACACAGACTATTAATCATTAGACTTCGAATCCATAGCCTCCCCGCTCCTTCACCCTCCATTACCCCATCCTATCTCTGTAGGGACTATATCTATTTGAAGTGCTTGACTCATCCACTCACATTCACAGCAAGCCAACTGATTCGAGCTTTGGGTGGTCCTGGGTAAAGAAAGATGAGTAAGACCCACCCCTCCACGAGTTGTTCATAGAACAGGCAAGAAAAAAAAAGACAAAGGCACACAGAACTGTTGCTTAGGGCAGAAAAGAAACACAAGAGTGGTGAAAATGAAGCCCTAAGACTTAAAGAAAGGGACACATCCAGGTGGGGGCAACAAGAAAGAGTGAATGAACAAGATGGCGGACAGCCTGGTCCTGCAGAGATGAAGGAAACACCATTACAGGTAGAAGGAACAGAATGAGCGCAGCCACGGGGTACACGTGGAACACGGCTACGGTAGTACTTACTGGAAATCCTGGCAGTCCAGGTATCCCGTCTGGCCCCTGTGACACACCAAAGACAAAGCAGGCTGGATTAGGAGCAGCATTTCCAGAGTGAGCAGGAACACCGTGGCTCAGTGGCTCATACCACGCCTCAGGGGTCCACTCCCTCCCAGAACCTTCCAAAGGCCCAAGTATGTTCCCACATGGTAGGGCTCACCATCCCATTGTGTAGAAGAGGATGCTGGAGCCTGGGAAGGGAAGGAACCATGCAGAACCACACAGTTAATGAGTGCTAGAGGCAGACAGTGCACGCAGGGACCCAAAGCTCCCATTCTCCTGAGCCAGAATGCTGCACTTTGTCACAGTTGTCTCCTCCATGAAACCAGTCAACATTTGAAACCTCTGGGACTCTGATAAATGAACTCTGAGGAGTAGGCTCGGGGGTGGCTGGGGGGACTCAGTTCATCTCCCTTAGGAAGAATGAGAATTGTATAGGACCCAGGACACAGTTTGTGCTTCACACCCCAGGGGGCCAGGACTCTTCTTCCTGACAAACCCCATATCTGAAGCTATTAAAGCCTTAAGAGTTTGAGAGAAGGGGAGGAAGGAAGGGTGGGGAGAGAGAGAGAGGAAGGTACAGGAGTGATGGCCTCTCAGGAGGGAACTGCCACTGAGTAGAAAAGGCTTGACCCAGCACTAGGGATGAAGGGGCCCCATGAGGGTCTGGATTCACCCAAGGGAAGGACAGCAACTGGGAAGGAAGCAGGAAGAGAGAAAAGAGGTAGAGACATGGTAATGCAGGCAGACAAGGCTCGGAGACTGTTAGAACGTAGATGTCCAATCTCTGATTTTAGCCTACCTGTGTCTTGCTTTAGCATCAACCCACCTAATACCCTTAACTGCCCGTGATTTGGGGAAAGCAAAGACCTTCTGTAAATAGAATTCTGTTTGTTAGCTGGTTTGCTCTAGGGCTTGATTACTGGGCGTCTGGATTATTTGCCTTCATATAAGCAAAGGAAAGGGAGCCCTGCAGAGGAGACAAGGAGACAGCTCACAACAGAGGTCACTCAGCAGGAAAAGAAGCCTGGTGCCAGAGGAGCCCCCAGATACGTGCAGGCATCTTGGGGCAGGCACCACATCTTCCCCAGGATGTGGATGGACAGGGGTTCGGGGCAACCTCATAGGAATCCGCAGGGGATTGCACAGCTCCAGAACCATATGCCTCTGTCTCCACAGTGACCTGCACAGACAGCCACAGTGTGCTAAGCAGAGTCACATCCCTCACCTCTAATGAATTGCCCCACAGACTAGTGAGGTGTTGTTATCAGAGAAGAGAATCAGAGGCTCAGCGCTGTTTGTGGTGGAGAAGCGGCTGGAGCCTTGGCTCCCAAAGAACTAAACCACCTAACAAACAGAGCTCTTTCCCCTCTCCCTTGCTGGCCAGTAGACACTGGGTGATGCAAAAGAGAGGAGGAAGTTTCCTTTCTCTGAGGTCCTGTGGTGCCAACTCTGTGGACTTGCAGAAATAACGTGACTTCTTGGCATGCTAATTTCCTGATCTCTAAGGCACCGAAATGAGTAACATTCCCTCTTTGTGCTTCAGTTTTCCATGAACACAAGGATAAGGTTTCTCTAGTCTCTTCCTGTTGTGTGAAATAAGGTAATATAAATAAATCAGGCCAAAAGTGTTGCTCAGACGTCAATCTGTTGGTTACGAAGGATACTCTGATTTCCATTACACATATTTCTGGTGCACAGGACTGGAAGCTTCCACTGCATTGGACAAAACTTTCCGCATGATCAAGTTAACGTGAAAGCAACTTTTCAAAAATGCAAAGCTCTCTTTCCATTCCACTTTGATATATCCTAGCTCTATGCTTCCAGAGCTAAAAGTATCCCAGGCCAACCCAACTTTGTCTCAACAACAGGGGCATCTGGGTAGGGACCAGACTAGGACAGCTGTAGATACAAACCGGAGGCCCCATGAGCTCAGGAATGTCCGAGAAATTCATGGATCCATGGGTGATATTGATCAAGGACTGAAAAGAGAAAAGTCAGACCATGAGGACAAAGGATGGCATGTGCCCTGCCTTGTTCCTGGCAGCGAGGCATTAATTGAAGTCACCCTGTACAGCAGAACACAGCCACAGACACTGAGAATACCCTGATCCCCCTGCCAAGCCCAACCTTCTCTCCCACCCCTTATCACAGAGCCCCGAGCTGCCTTGGACTTTCCTCTTTCCATTAATTTTTAAATCACACAATTTGTAAACGTCTTTTTCAGATTTTAAACATACACACACACACACACACACACACACACACACACACACAAAGCATAGAGTTGGTGTGTGTTATGCATTTGTCCATGTGGTTATTTTACATAAATGGCACCAGGCTGTATGTATCACTTCTCGACTTGCTTCTTTCACTCAACCATATTGTGTGGAGCTCTTTCCATGTGGAATTTTGGAACAGGGATATTTTTAGCTTTAAGAGACTGCCAAAGAGCCATCCAAAGAGGCCATCCAATTTATACTTCCAACAGAAGCATGCGAGATTCTCTTTTTCCTCACACTCTTACCCACGTTTGAGTTTTTTAAATCTTTTTGTTGTTGTTGTTGTTGCTGTTGTTTTAATTTCACTCATCCCTTTTCCAGTTATTTGAGGCTTTTGTCTTTCTGTTGTTTACCAGCATGATGTTATTTGTCTCAGAAAGGCCACAATTTTTCACAAGTGTGATGTCCTACTACTAAGTGCAACGCGATCTGGTCCCAGTCCACATCCTAGCCTTCTCTCTAAATTTCCATCATTCTCCATGCACCCAAGCCCCATGCCCACTACCAGTCAGCTACCTGTGCCTTGGGCATATCACGTTGTCCTATACTCTGCTTTGGCTCAGAGCGTCCCTGCCACTTGAATTCTGTCCTCCATGTCTGCCTGCAAAATCCTCAGCCTTGTAGTACCTACTCAAAGACATTTCCTCCAGGAGGTCTTCCTTGATTTCTCATATCTCAAACTGCCTTTCTACCCTTGTTTCGCCTCTTATGTTCCTTTGCCCCTCTTTCAGTTATGGCTCTGCTGCAGCTTTTCTCCTAATTTGCACCGGGGGCTTCTTGAAGGTGAAAACTGTATCTTACATATCTTTATACCCACAAGGCCTAGCAGGGGACCTGACCTGATGCCCATGAGCATTTACGCCAGAGCATTTAATGATAGGAATAGAGAATTCGATGACAACATTTCATTCGGCAAGCACTGACTGAGCCTGCACTCTGTGCCAGGTGGTAGGAAGACAAGAAGAAAAAGAGCCTCAGGGAACCCGTGAAAGTATCAGACATGTTCACAGGCCCTTGAGGCACCACAACGCGGACTTGAAGGATGAAGACAAAATCACACCTTCCTGACTTCCCTGACACTAAGGGTCAGAAGAAAAGGGATGCCTTCCCCCGGTTTGGTGGAGACCTTTCCGGGCGGGTATTTTTAGTTTTAACAGAATGCCAAAGAGCCACACAAAGGGACTATATGAAGATGTTTCCTTTGACATGTATGGGGCTCACTGAGTGTTGTTACCTTTGGTTTCTCTTGGCCCCGTAACCCTCCCTGGCACGGCAGAGGGATCTTCCTGATAGGTAGTTTGGGGAAGCACCAGGGGGCATGTCCAGCACAGCTACGCTTCCTTTCCCGGGCATCCTGACTCCAGGAAGCACACTCAGCAACTGGCAGGCACGTGTCTTATATCTCACCAGTGTCTGGTGGGGTTGTAATTGTTTTAATGATATTTATTCTAAGGCAGGATTCAGTCAACAAGGGCATTTGGCTCTCCTGCTGGGGGTAGGCCTTCAGCCCAACCTATATCCATAACAAATGTGGTATCTTCAACTTTGGCTTTGTTAGAACCTGGCTGGAGAAGGCATGCGTGCTACTCATTTGGGGCTTCTTTAAGACCCCAACAATTCTAATGCTCTTAGACTGTGTTCATTTTTTAAATTGTGCAATTTATACATTTGAAGAGAAGACTTTATTTTTTTGTAAAGAGTTATAGCCTGTTAGGTGGTTATTGTATAGACTGGAGAGTGTAGTCTCCGGCAAGAGATAAGAAACAGGCATTTTGAAGGAGGGGGACCTGAGGGGTAGGCGTTTTATGTCAAATGCGCTGGCTGAATATATATTTAATAGGGTATAGAAATATTT